>JAXIVD010000258.1:0-165000 GCA_036785275.1 Cancer borealis | reverse complement strand
AACATTATCATAAACATCAGCACCGCCATGCTGGGAATGCTCTAATACCTTGTTTCAAATATTACCTCAAACATTTGAAACATAGATATTTAATTAAAAACCTTCAAAATCATCTTCATCTGATACAGTAAGCATGTCAAATATATCTTGAGATACATGTTCAAGGGCATCATCATACGGGTCAAATTCTGCATCATCTGGGTTGTCATCTGCAGCTTCATCATCAGTGTCACCCGCCACCCCAGTGTTGTGGTCCGCACGTAACGTTATCAGTAAACATTCGACACCCATAGAGTTAGGGTGGGCCCGCACGCCTGTGTATGTGTGTGTAGGTGTGTGTGTATATATATATATATATATATATATATATATATATATATATATATATATATATATATATATATATATATATATATATATATATATATATATACATACATATATATATATATATATATATATATATATATATATATATATATATATATATATATATACATATATATATACATATATATATATATATATATATATATATATATATATATATATATATATATATATATATATATATATATATATATATACATATATATATATATATATATATATATATATATATATATATATATATTATATATATTATGTATATTATATATTATATATATAATATACATATATATATATATATATATATATATATATATATATATATATATATATATATTATGTATATTATATATATAATATATAATATACATATATATATATATATTGTATATATATATTATATATATTATTATTATATATATATATATATATATATATATATATATATATATATATATATATATATATATATATATATATATATATATATATATATATATATATATTATGCATACACGTGTGTGCATGCGGAATGAATTCCAAGGTACAGTGGCACTGAATATTCATCACGGAGTTATAGGTTTGTGTTTTATTCTCGGTGTATAAGACGACCCTTAGATTTAAAAGCCTTAAACTTGGCAAAAAATCTTGTCTCATAGTCCGGTATATACGGTATTCATAATTTTAGATTCTTCTCTCTTTCTCGGACATAAAAATTTAAGTTATTCACAACTTCACATTCTTCTCTCATGGATGGAAAAATTGATGTTATCCACAATTTCAGATTCTTGATCCAGAATCGTTGTCGGATGATTTGCAGGAGTGCCGTAAATTCTTAACGTGTGAAACATTCTTCTTGGTGTTATCTCGGCTGACTGGCCTCACCTTACACCCCTTTGGACCAGATGACTCCGAGGATGTTGAGGAAGAGGAGAGGCCAAGGGCAGGTGTGTCTGTCTGTCATGTTGTCCTGTCCTTGCTTGTACCCTAAACTATCCTTACCTTTATAATCCTTGATGCTGCTGTTCCTATCCTATTCCCTTGCCTTTTATTATCCTTGCTGTACCCATTTCATCCTTTCCCCTTCGTAATCTGTAAGGGATTCGAACGGCCAGCCACCTGATGACCTGCTGGCCTCGTTATCCTACGCTCTGCCAGCCTCATTATCCTACGCCCTGCCGGCCTTGTTATCCTCACCAGCCTCGTTCAAGTCAGCTGGCCTTGTTCCTGCTCCCTGGCTCCTCTGCCTCCCCTTGCCCGGCTTCTTTAAGGCAACGTCATGGCCCCGGCTAGCTAGACCAGGCAGACACCAGCCACAGCTCACCGTGAACACACCTTGCCTCTTCCACTTTATGCTGGTCCTTTTTCTCACCAGGAAAGTTGCACTGCCTGTGACTCTTGTGCTGCCTCTCCTCTGGGCGCTACCGCCTGCCCGTTCACCACTGCTGTCTCCCCGCTGCGCTTCTGTTGAAGGACTTCATCTATCCGGTCGCCTGCTGAGTTAGGATTTTTCCGGTGCACACAACCCCGGTGACTCAGCGGGCCAACCCTTGCACACAGCGGTGGTTATATATTTTGTCTTTGTTGTTATTGAGGTTAATTATACTCACTTTATTTTTGTGCTGTTTTCATTCCCAAAAGGAAATTAAGGCATTCTTGGCTATAACATCTTATTTTAGAGGGCGAGAGATCGTGGTCTCCTGGTACCCTCACATGTGGCGACCTCGCCAGGATGCTTGCCTCTGGGACATGTCTGATTATTATTAATCTGTTGAAGTCGCCTTGAGTGTGCACTCACTGTCTGAGGCCCGGAAGTGAGTTCCTTGCAGACATCCATTCCTGTAAGTTGTTATTTTTGTATACTGTGTGATTAACTGGTGATTATCACTTCAGTGTCAAGACTGGCGGTACTCCTACAGTCTTGTTACTGCTCTCAAAAGAAAGTTTCTTTCAGCATTGGGCGAGGTGTTTATTTCTTTATAAGTTTTGTTCAATTTGGGGTTTTGGTACTTTCTTCTGTTTATTTGTTGTATTCTATTTGTGTCTATTATGGCTTCTTTCGAGGAATTTAAGGAGCAAGCTTTCGCTTTGGGCCTCTCGGGATTGGAAGTTGGACAATATGTCATCCGACAGCAGGCTTACACACGGGAAGAGCGAGCAGTGGAGGGATAAGCACGAAAGGAAGAAGCGGAGTGACAAGCACAACAGGAAGAAGCTGAGCGACATGCACGACAGACAGAAGTGGAGCGACATGCACAACAGGAAGAAGCAGAGTGACATGCATGACAGGAAGAAGCGGAGCGACATGCACGACAGGAAGAAGTGGAGCGACATGCATGACAGGAAGAAGCGGAGCAACATGCACAACAGGAAGAAGTGGAGTGACATGCATGACAGGAAGAAGCGGAGCGACATGCATGACAGGAAGAAGCGGAGCGACATGCAGGACAGGCAGAAGCGGAGCAACATGCACGACAGGCAGAAACGGAGTGACATGCACGACAGGAAGAAGGAGCAGCAGAGCGACAAGAAAGGTTAGAACTTGCTCGGCTTACAGCTGAAACTGAGCGAATATGTCTGTCCGCGCAAGCTAAGCCTGACCCTCTTTCCATCCCGGAGGCAGCTGCTCGTCCTCGCCTTTCAGTGTACCAGGACGGAGAAGATATCGCTACCTATCTCACTCGCTTTGAGAGAGTAGCAGAGCTGTTACAGCTCGACGTGGGTACGTATGCTGTCAGGTTAGGGTGTCTGTTGACAGAAAAAGCTGCAGAATTGTACGTCTCCCTCTCTCCTGAGATTACCCGTGATCACCAAGAGCTGAAGAGGTCCTTGTTGGCTGGATGCCAGAAGACTTCAGACGGATATCGTCTAGATTTCCGCAATGCCAAGATTAGAGATGGGGAAAATTATACACAGTTTTCAGTTCATTTAACCCGTCTATTCCAAAGCTGGTTGGAGTCTTCCAAAATTAATGAAGATTTTAAGTCTTTGAAAGAGTTCATGGTGCTGGACCAGTTTTTAGCTTCTTTCAATCCTGACCTCCATACTTTTATTAAAGAACACAGACTCTCGTCTCTTGCCAAAGCAGCCCAGCTAGCTGATGATTGGGCCTTGGCACACTACTCCAGTCGACCTTCAGCCAAGCTCACTCCAAGATCCTTCAAGCCCGTGTTGAAAACTTCACCACCATTTCATCCTTCCTCCACACTGACTACTTCCTCCACTGTCAAGTGTCATGGCTGCAGTGAGGTAGGTCACATCAGGCCCCAGTGTCCCAGGAACCCACAGGCCTTCAAAGAGTCCTCCATCTCAACCCTTTACAGTAGGTTTTTGCCTCTCGGGGCACCGTGTTCCTCGACCCCTGGTTGCAGGTACTGTTAATGGATCTTGGACGTTTTCCATTTTTAGAGATTGTGGGTGTGCCGGCATTGTCATGTCAGAAGAAGTCCTTCCTGATGCCGACCTCACCAACTGTTGCCGGTGTCAAGTGACCAACTACCTTGGGCAGATTGACACCTTCTCGTCTTTTCCCTACTTTGAGGGCTGGATTGACGTAGTCCGGGCTCCCATCAAGTTTGCCAGTGTCCTGATTGTGGATTCCTAAGGAGCCATACACCACGTTCAACTACGGTGATCAGCCTCCGGCCTCTGCCCCGGCTCCCAAGCCAGATCCTGTCTACCCACACTCGCCAGCCACCCGAGTCTGTGAGTCTGTCACTACTGCCTCTTCTACTCCCTCACAGGTATGTGTAGTGGAGACTCAAGCCTCGACAGCTAGGATGAAGCGCCTTCATCCTCTTCATCTTCCTAATCTCCAACCATTGTCTGTTACTCCTGAGGAGTACGATCGCCTCCAGATGTCCTGCGATACACTGACTACCGCACACGCCAAGGCTGCAACGGGAGAGATCGATCAGGTTGGCTGCAACACCACCTTTCAGTTCCTTTTTCAAGAAGGACTCCTCTACTGGAAATGCCTTACTTCACGGCATCCAAATAAGGTGGTAAAGCTATGTTTGGTCGTTCCACGTAAGTGCCGGCCCATTGTTTTAAATGTAGCACATGAGAATCCTTTAGCTGGTAGGAGTTTCAAGCCCGGAGATGAGGTCCTCATTCTTCTACCCAGCGACACTAGCTTGCTCCTTTTGTCCTGGAAGGGCCTCTACAGGATTTTGCAGAAAAAGAGTAAAATTGACTATTTGGTTGATCTTCCTCAAGGACCTAAAGTCTTTCACATCAACATCTTGAAGCAATACCACCACAGGGTCCAAGTTCAGCGTATGCAGGTCCTGGATGAAGTTGCTACACTAGAAGCACTCTCTGCGCCTGGAAAAGATTGACCCACTGTCATCGAGGAACCCTTTCCCAACGAGATTTTTCAACTCCCGACGACACCGAGATCTGCAGAGTCCCCTGCTACTGAAAAATCTGAGGTAGAAGAATCCCTCACCTGGGATCAGCACTCAAATATTGACGATCTCCTAGAGGAATTTGCTGATGTCTTTTCAGATGTTCCAGGTCACTGCACTACCTTGGAACACGACATCACTCACACCACGACCAATCGAGTTCAAGCCAAGGTTTATCCAGTCCCCTTTCCTCTTCAGTCATCCTTCAGGCTTGTTGACTTTTCGTGTAATCTACTTCCAGCAGATTCTTGTTTGGGGGTCCGTGTAAGGGATTTGAACGGCCAGCCACCTGACGACCTGCTGGCCTCGTTATCCTACGCTCTACCGGCATCGTTATCCTATGCCCTGCCAGCCTTGTTATCCTCACCGGCCTCGTTCAAGTCAGCTGGCCTTGTTCCGTCTCCCTGGCTCCTCTACCTCCCCCTTGCCCGGCTTCTCAGAGGCAACGTCACGGCTCCGGCTAGCTAGACCAGGCAGACACCAGCCACAGCTCACCGTGAACACACCTCGCCTCCTCCACTTTACGCTGGTCCTTTGTCTCACCGGGAAAGTTGCACTGCCTGGACTCTTGTGCTGCCTCTCCCCTGGGCGCTACTACCTGTCCGTTCACCACTGCTGTCTCCCCGCTGCGCTTCTGTTGAAGGACTTCACCTATCTGGTCATCTGCTGAGTTAGGATTTTTCCGGTGCACACAACCCCGGTGACTCAGCGGGCCAACCCTTGCACACAGCGGTGGTTATATATTTTGTCTTTGTTGTTATTGAGGTTAATTATGCTCACTTTATTTTTGTGCTGTTTTCATTCCCAAAAGACAATTAAGGCATTCTTGGCTATAATATCTTAGTTTAGAGGCCGAGGGATCATGGTCTCCCGTTTCCGTCGCATAATCCTTCCCATCTATATCTTATTTTTTCATTTTATCTTTATTTTATTTTTCATTTTTTTCTTATTTTCTGAAAAGGAAAGTAAATATAAAGTGGCTATTTCTCTAAAGTTGAAAATAATATATGTATATATAAAAAGAAAAGAAAAGAGAGAGAGAGAGTTGCTATTTTTTTAACCTCACCTAACCTTATAAAAGTGAACCATTGAACCATTTAACCCCATACTGAACCAGACTCGTGTTTCCTTCTACAGTGCCGAACCCTCGTTGCCGTGTGGAGGCCCAGCGCTGGAACCACGGCTCTTACACACTTCGGAATGACTGTGTGGACCAGTGTTCAGCCTTAGATATGTACCTGTTCACTAATGTCTCGGAGAACTGGTCAAAGGATATGGGAGGTTATATTAGCTATTTATCAAAGGATGAAGGCGAGGAGGTGAGTGTATGTGTGTACATGTGTGTGTGTGTGTGTGTGTGTGTGTAGTGTGCAGTTCCTTTCCGCTTCCATTCCATTCCTTCTCTTCTCCTTGTGTGTGTGTGTGTGTGTGTGTGTGTGTGTGTGTGTGTGTGTGTGTGTGCAGTTCCTTTCCCCTTCCATTCCATTCCTTCTCTTCTTGTGTGTGTGTGTGTGTGTGTGTGTGTGTGTGTCTATAGTGTGCAATTCTCTTCCCCTTCCATTCCATTCCTTCTCTTCTCTTCTCTTCTTCGTGTGTGTGTGTGTGTGTGTGTTTACCTAGTTGTGGTTTACGGGAGGGGAGTAATCTCATATTGTCCCGTCTTTATAACTTACTTTATCCAACTTAGCTTTAAAGCTGTGTACACTGGTGGCGTTTACAATATCTCCACTTAATTCATTCCAGGTGTCGACCACTCTGTGCGGAAAACTGTACTTCTTGATGTCCCTGATACAACGCTCCTTCTTCAGCCTCTTTCCATGTCCCCTTGTACTTCTGGCCTCCAGATTTAACAACTCTCCATCAATTCTATCCAGGTTGTTCACCATTTTATAAACTCCTATCAAGTCCCCTCTCTCTCTCCTACTCTCAAGCGTAGGAAGTTCCAGTTTCCTCAATCATTCTTCATATGTCAACTCTCTCAATTCCGGTATCATCTTGGTGGCTGCCCTTTGCACCCTCTCCAATTTTCTACTATTTTTCTTTGTGTGAGGGGACCATACAATCGCCGCATACTCCAATCTCGGTCTAATCATAGCGGTAATCAGTTTTCTCATCATATCAGCATCCAAGTACGAAAAAGCCATTTTGATTCTCCTTAGCAGACTACTCACTTCTCCCGTATTTTTATCTATATGTCTATCCGGGATTAAACTCCGCTTAATAGTCATCCCCAAATCCACCTCCTCCTTCGACTTTTTCAAACTAACATTTTTCATTTTGTAATTATAGTTCACTCTCCTTTTGCTTTTGCCAAATTCTGTGACTTTGCACTTACTCAAATTAAATTCCATTTGCCACTTTTCACTCCATCTACCAATCTTATCAAGGTCCTCTTGCAATTTCTCACAATCTCTCACATTCTGCACTTTCCTCACCAATTTGGCGTCATCGGCAAACAAGTTGATATGACTGTCGACTCCTTCAACCATGTCATTTACGTATATACCAAACATGATCGGTCCCAGCACTGACCCTTGGGGTACTCCACTAGTAACTTTCAACCAGGAAGAATTATTATTCCTTATTACCGTTCTCATTTCCCTCTCATGAAGATAATCCTTCATCCATTCCAACAATCGTCCTCCAATTCCTCCATACCTCCCTATCTTCCATAACAGTCTCTTATGTGGTACCTTGTCAAAAGCCTTCTTCAAATCCAGGTAGACCCCATCCATCCAACCATCTCTCTCTTGTACAACATCTATGACCCTTGAATAAAAAGACAACAAATTTGAGGAACATGACCTCCCTCTCCTGAATCCGAACTGGCATGTTGTCAACACATAATTTCTCTCCAGATATTCCATCCAAGTATTCTTTATAATCTTCTCACATATTTTTCCTATTACACTCGTCAAGGACACTGGTCTATAATTCAGTGGATCCTCTCGACTTCCACCCTTGTAAATTGGTACAATATTTGCTCTTTTCCAATTCTTTGGCACTTTCCCCTTCATCAACGACAACCTCACCAGACTATAAACTTTATCCACCAACTGATTTCTACATTCTTTCAGAATCCAATTTGAAATTCCATCTAGACCAGCCGCCTTATTTACATCCAAATTTTCCATCAATTTCATAACTTCCTCCTGACTTACTTCTATTCCTCTCAACTCGTTTCCGGTCACCTCTTCATCTGCCAAGTCAAAGTCCCCCTCTTCGGCAAATACTGTTTGAAACCTTTCATTCATCACCTCCGCCATTTCTTGTACCTCATCATATTTTCTTCCATCAACCTTCAATCCAGTTATACCTTCATTTTTCTTCATTTTTCCGTTAATATGTCTATAAAATAATCTTGAGTCCCTCCTACATTTTTCCATAATATCCTTCTCATAATTTTGTTTTTCTGTCCTCAAAATCCTTATATATTCATTTCTAGCTTCCACATAACGTCTTCATGCAGTTTCCGTCTCTATTTTCTTCCATCTATACCATTCACTCACTTTGCACTTCCTAGCCCTGTCACACTTAATATTGTACCATTTTTTACCCTTTTTCGAATTTATTCTCCCTCTTGGTACATACCTGTCCACTGCGATATTATATATCTTGACAAACTCATCCCATTTCACTTGTACATTATCTGCTTCCTCAAAACAACTCCAATTTACACTTTCAAAGTATTTCCTCATTTCTATGAAGTTTGCTTTGTAATATCTATATCTTTCCGCTTTGTACTCCTCATTTGTCCTTAAAGATTCCATACTGAGACCTATTTCAATTAGCACATGATCACTTTTGCCTACAGGGCATTCATAATTTATTGTTCCTATAGCTTCTGCATCACTGGTAAACAGCAAATCCAATCTTGATGCCTTTTCCCCTCCCCTGAATCTCGTTTTGCAGTCAATCCATTGAATCATTAGGTTTTCCTCAACCCAATTTACGAGTTTATTATTCCATGAATTTTCTCCTCCTTGAAAAGTCTTGTCTTCCCAATTGATTTCCTTACAATTAAAATCTCCCACCACAAGTACGTTCTTTTCTTGTGATACTATCCTGTCCATCTCACTTATTGTATTCTCCAACATTCTCTCATGATCATCTCTTGACCAAGCATTTGTCAGGGGCAGCACGTAAACCCTGACTTATTCTTGCTTCTTTCCACTCTTTCCACTTTGACATCTTTTTTCCGTCAATATCATCACTCCACCACCTTCTTTACCATCTCTGTTTTTCATCAATACCTCATACTTATTTTTTACAATATCTGGTAATGGCCACTCATCTTTCCACTTAGTTTCGCATAATATTAACACATCAGGCTTTGCTCTTTCAAGATACTCATCAACCTCTGCCCTTTTTGACATCAGTCCATTAACATTGGTATAACATATTTTTCTTACTTCCTGATATATTTCTTCCTTAACCTCAGGTCTCTGACCTTCCAGTAGAACTGTTCCTTCTCTTCTTCTGTCCTCTCCTCGCTTTTTTGTTTTGCCTCTATGACTAAATCCTTCAATTGCTTTCTCTCTTCCTCGTTCAAATCCTTATTAATCCATATACCCTTTAATTCCTCCTTTCCAGCTGTGTGTGTGGGTGGGGGGGGGGGGGGTTGCGTGCGCGTGCAATTCCGTTCCCCTTCCATTCCATTCCTTCACTTCTCCTTGTGTGTGCGGGTGCGGGTGTGGGCGTGCGCGTGTGTGTGTGTGTGCGCGTGTGTGTGTGTGTGTGTGTGCGTGGTGTGTGTGTGTGTGTGTGCGTGGTGTATGTGTGTGTGTGTGCGTGGTGTGTGTGTGCGCGTGGTGTGTGTGTGTGCACGCGTGGTGTGTGTGTGCGCGCGCGTGGTGTGTGTGTGTGCGCGCGTGGTGTGTGTGTGTGTGCGCGTGGTGTGTGTGTGTGCGCGCGTGGTATGTGTGTGTGCGCGCGTGGTGTGTGTGTGTGTGCGCGCATGGTGTGTGTGTGTGCCCGCGTGGTATGTGTGTGTGTGTGCGCGCGTGGTGTGTGTGTGCGCGTGGTGTGTGTGTGTGCGCGTGTGGTGTGTGTGTGTGTGTGCGCGTGGTGTGTGTGTGTGTGTGCACGCGTGGTGTGTGTGTGTGCGCGTGTGTGGTGTGTGTGTGCGCGCGCGTGGTGTGTGTGTGAGCGCGCGCGTGGTGTGTGTGTGTGTGTGTGCGCGTGGTGTGTGTGTGTGCGCGTGGTGTGTGTGTGTGCGCGCGTGGTGTGTGTGCGTGCGCCTGGTGTGTGTGTGTGCGCGTGGTGTGTGTGTGTGCGCGCGTGGTGTGTGTGCACGCGCGCGTGATGTGTGTGTGTGCGTGCGTGGTGTGTGTGTGTGCGTGCGCGCGTGGTGTGTGTGCGCATGTGGTGTGTGTGTGTGTGTGCGTGCGTGGTGTGTGTGTGTGTGTGCGCGCGTGGTGTGTGTGTGTGCGCACGTGGTGTGTGTGTGTGCGCGCGTGGTGTGTGTGTGTGCGCGCGTGGTGTGTGTGTGTGCACGCGTGGTGTGTGTGTGTGTGTGTGTGCGTGTGGTGTGTGTGTGTGTGCGTGCGTGGTGTGTGTGTGTGTGTGTGCGCGCGTGGTGTGTGTGTGTGTGTGTGTGTGTGCACGCGTGGTGTGTGTGTGTGTGTGTGTGTGCGCGCGTGTGGTGTGTGTGTGTGTGTGCGCAATTCCCTTCCCCTTCCATTCCATTCCTTCTCTTCTCCTTGTGTGTGTGCATATAGTGTGCAATTCCCTTCCCCTTCCATTCCATTCCTTCTCTTCTCCTTGTGTGTGTGTGTATGTGTATTCACTGTTCACTGTATTCACTGTCACAGTCTGCTGCTGGTTTCTCTCGAGACAGCCGGCCGTCCCCCTGTGGAAAGAGCTCAGAGCTCATAGTGACCAATCTTTGGGTTGGACCGAGACCACTCACACACAACACACCGGGACAACGAGGTCACAACCCCTCGATTTATATTCCCTACCTACTCATTGCTAGGTGAACAGAGGCTACACATGAAAGGAGACTCGCCCAAATAATCTCCGTCCGCCCAGGGGATCGAACCCTGGCCCCTCGGTTGTAAGCCGAGTGCGCTAATCACTATGCTAGCAGACCGTGTGTCTGGGAGTGCGTATTGTGCAGTTCCCTTCCCCTTCCATTCCATTCCTTCTCTTCTCTTCTCCTTGTGTGTGTGTGTGTGTGTGTGTGTGTTCTCCCATCCATTTCCTAACAATATAAATGCCATTATTTTATTTACCTGGATTCATATTATGTGTATGAATAATCTCTCTCTCTCTCTCTCTCTCTCTCTCTCTCTCTCTCTCTCTCTCTCTCTCTCTCTCTCTCTCTCTCTCTCTCTCTCTCTCTCTCTCATTGTCTTTATTATAAGTTATATTTCACCACATGTATATTATGTATTAAAAAACTAGTAGCTATATTAGTATTATATTTTTACATTTATTTTTATACGTATCTTTATTTTATATTTATCTTCCTTTATTTTCTTACAGCTGTTTTTTTTTCCTTTCGTACACTATTGCAATCATTTATATTCCTCCTTACCTTACCTTACCTACAGATGTTTAATTTTATCTTTGTACTCTACGGCAATCATTTACATTCTTCTTGACCTTCCTACAGCTGCTCACAGTCCAGCCAAGGTCAAGATGCCTCAGTCTGGTATACCGTGACCCCACAGCTGTAAGGTTCACCAAGTATGTAAACAGTGCCACGCATGACCTCGGCGCGGAAGGGTCACACTATTGCTCCTTCTCTGGCGTTTATTATGGGTAATGGGATGGAGTGTTCGGCCAGGAGTAGACGAGCCACGCTGTTATATTTTTCTTTTCACCACATTACAAGATATGGATTACAATAGGTCGTGCAGGGGGACTCTGTGGTGTGGCTCCTCTGCCCCCAGCCTTAGGGTGAGGGAGTGTTAGGTTAGAGTGATGTGATAAGATGTGGCCGGGTTCACACGAGACACTTTTCAGTGGTCAGTGGCCGCCATTAAAAAATGGTCAAAATAGAACACACACATCTCTATGGGTGCATTCACATGAGACACTTTTTAGTAGTGACTGCAAAATAATGGTGAGTAGTGCAAGATTTCATAACCTAGTCAATAATCACAACAATAGGTAAATGCAACTCTTTTCTTAATAAAACCATGCAGGCGTTGTTATTTATATTATCCTGGTAGGAATCTATATTTTGTTGTACTGCCATTTTTAATAGCAGCCACTGACCACTGAAAAGTGTCTCGTGTGAACCCAGCCTTATAGTAATAATAATAATATGTGATATCTTCCCAACCTTTTGTTTCTTTCTTCAGATTTATAAATGAAAACCAATATTACACAGAATAAATATATAATTCAGTACATTATAATTAGTTGAATCAATACAGTGTGCAGGACATATTACAGTGTTGGTAGGAGTACAAAATGGGCTTCATTCGTACATACATTAATTCATTGACTAGATTCTCAAATGTAACATATTTTTGTCCTCATTAAAAACAAAAAATTTTCTGATGCCTCAATGATAGTAATTATAATAATGTTTATCCAAACTCAATACTCAAACGCTTCAAAAAATTTATTATTTTTGTAATTCTCAAAAATATGGATTAAATAATTATTGAGCAGGTTGAAATGTTTGTTATTCCTTTACATAGTTTGTGTAAAAGTGAATAGGTTTGAGGGGAGAAGGTATGTTGGATGCCACGAAGGTTTACTACAAAACAAACGTCATGGGAATAAAACTATTGTCTGCACAGCTCAGAACAAAAAGCAAAGAAAAGAAGTGGTTTTAGATAGAAGAAAATAGGAAGTTAAAAGAACATATTGAATTAAAAGTTAAAACAACCAAACCATTTTTTACACTGACTCTCACCAGACATTCCTTCCTGACAGCAAACTTGTTCCTCTCCAGATGACCCAACCACCTCAAAGTCATTCCATCCACCCATTCCACTACACCCACACCACACACCACTCCATGTACACACGGTCCCACACCACACACCACTCCATGTACACACAGTCCCACACCACACCACACACTACTCCATGTACACACAGTCCCACACCACACACCACTCCATGTACACACAGTCCCACACCACACACCACTCCATATACACACGGTCCCACACCACACACCACTCCATGTACGCACAATCCCACACCACACACCACTCTGCTCTTTGATGAGTCGCAATTTGGCTTTAGGCCCAACTGCTCTGTTACTGATCAGCTACTACTAGCATATGACTATATAACTTATTGGTACGATGAAGGGCTAGTGGTTGATTTAATCCTATTTGATTTTGTTAAGGCCTTTGACCGTGTACATCACCAGACTGTTATTGACAAGCTGGTGGCGATTGGAATTTCGGGCAACATCTTGCAGTGGATCACAAGTTTTCTTTTGGGTCGATCAATGAAAGTCACAATAAACGGGCATTTAAGTTCATCTAAGTCAGTTTTAAGTGGCGTCCCTCAAGGCTCAGTTCTGGGTCCTTTGTTATTCCTGATTTTTATAAACCATACCTGCTCACAGATTCAGTGTAATTATAAAATGTTTTGCCAATGATCTCAAATTATACCTTCATTCATCAGCTCCATCACCTGACTTCCCTCAATCTCTGCCAGGAATGCAGAACAGTATAGACTTGTTGACATCTACTGCTGCTTCTTGGGGATTGAGGTTTTCCACAGGCAAGTGTGTCCATCTCCGCTTTGCCAGACAGCGCCATGTCCATGCAGAGTATCTCCAAACTCCTCTCTACACACTCGACGGCAGCCCAGTAAACCCGAATTGTTCACATAAAGATCTTGGAGTAATAATTGACAACAAATTGAAATTTCACCAACACATAAGAGGTGCAGCTTCTAAGGCTGGGGGTATTGCCACAAATTTCTTGAAATCTACTGTTAACCGCTCGGCCAACTTCATGTCTTCTCTCTTCATATCTGATGTTCAACCACTCCTGGACTTTGCATCTCCAGTCTGGAATCTTGGGTATCTAGGCCAGAACAATCTCCTGGAATCTGTACAATGCAGGTGGACAAAACAGATTACTGGACTGTCTTACTTTCCATACTCAGAGAGGCTGACCACATTAGGCTTGTTCTCTGTGAAGGGCAGGTTGTTGAGACAAGACCTTATATTTTGTTATCGTATTTTCCATGAATTAAGTATCATTTCTCCAACCGATATTTTCACTATGTGCCCAGTTGTTGGTACTAGAGGCCATAGATTTAAGATCCAAATGCAGCATTGTCAGTTGGAAGCTCGTAGACGTTTTTTCTCTTGTTGTGTCATTCAGAGGTGGAACTCACTACCTCATGATATTGATGCTCCCAGCCTCCCTGTGGTGAAGTCCCAGATTACAGTCCTTGGGTAATGATTTGTTCTCCTTTTGATCCCATTCTTCTCAATTCCATCCACCCATTCTGCCCTATCCTGTATCCAGTTCTTTTCTACCTTTTGATATTTTCTTGTCAATTTTTTGTTTTATTGGAAAATACACTCAACCAGTCATTCATTATCATCTTGTGGTAATACTGCCCGTGTAGCCTGACTGGAGTATCTGTCTTGGTCTTTTGGGCCTGCCCCCCCTTGTCCAGTCTGGCTGGACACAGAGTGGTAAGGCCCTACCAGGTGAGTTGATCAGGTGAGTTGACTATGTACACACGGTCCCACACCACACACCACTCCATGTACACACGGTCCAACACCACACCTTTCATACACCCTTACATTGCTCTCACCCTTCACACACACTCCTTCAAGGGTGTAAGGGTGAAGGGAGGAATCACTCTCCCTTTCCTCTGTGTGTCGTCATTTTGTACGAGATAATACATAGAAGGGCCTCCCAGCCCCTTTGCCTTCCACAATCCATTGTGAGTAAGATTGGATGTAGTCTTACACTCCTCCATAGATATACATATACTTTTAGTGTATTTCTGGTGTCAATGATCAATTAATGTCTTTTATTATCCTGTCCTTCCCTCTCACTACTTGATATGAACTTAATATTCCTGGACAAGACCGTGGATTGGATTTTGTTTCCATTATTGGAGTGATTATTACTCCTACACTCCTTAGAAGTTTTAGTTTGATTTGAGTTAGTAGCAAGTTGTAAGCCAGATTCAGTCCACATAAACACTTGACTTTGCTTCTTTTCTTTGTTTCTCTTCTTGCCTTGCGCTTCCTCCTCCACGTGTTGCTGTGAGGGTTTCTTGCTACTCTTAGTACTTGCATGAAGGTAAACTCTCTTATAAGTGTTCCTCTCCTTCTCCTCTTCCTGCCGACGCTTTCTGGCGCGCTCACACCTCCACTGTTCTTGTTTCTCCTTGGCACGGTTGGATGCCAAGGCTCCTGGGTGTAGTAGTGAATTTTCATTATAGTCATCATTATTAGCATTATAGTCATCATTATTAGCATTCTTGAACCACTCACTATTTTGGACCAAACTATCTTTTTTCATTGTATAGATTTGAATGTGTTTTGTCTCTCTCTCTCTCTCTCTATCTCTCTCTCTCTCTCTCTCTCTCTCTCTCTCTCTCTCTCTCTCTCTCTCTCTCTCTCTCTCTCTCTCTCTCTCTCTCTCTCACCAAGGAGTGTGTTCTGCAAGAAGGTCTTGTTAGTAGAGGGCAGGTTACATT
Organism: Cancer borealis; assembly: GCA_036785275.1. Lineage (NCBI taxonomy): Eukaryota > Metazoa > Arthropoda > Malacostraca > Decapoda > Cancridae > Cancer > Cancer borealis. Next base: position 149,545 of record JAXIVD010000258.1, on the reverse strand, counting down.
TCCTCCAACCTGAAGGTCCTGATACTTGTGCTCGCTCTGCCCCGCGCTCAGCCTCTCGCAGCAAAGCCTTCTCTGCAAGCCTACACAAGGAAGAATGTAAGAATCATGACATAAGTTTGGTATTATTTTACATCTTCACCATAATAGCGTGTGGCTACGAAAGAAAATGGCGTCTGCATCTCGTCTAACCACCTACTCTTAGTCATAGAATACATTTGATAGCTTCTAAATCAACATAACATAGCGTAACCTAAATTAACCAAATATTCACCTATATTGACAAATAACAGAACCCTGTTCAAACTAAAGGTATTACTATACTTTATGCCATTAAACAGTAGATGGTTATGGCTACTCTCAGCTTGTTGCTCTTACTATTTACAACATTTTCACTGATTACACTACCTGTCGGAAATTAATAATAACTGCAATACATCCGTGAATGTGGTACATTTTTCGACTGTTTCTCTAAGTCAACATAAACAAACAAACACTATCAATTGTTTTTAGCACGGGCTTTGGTTTCAAGCATCGGATTGGGTGTTGTTGCTACAGAGGATTATTATATTGTCTATATCCTCTGTCCAATGACGTGCCACCACCAATTGCCAGCACCAGCTGCGCCAATCACAGCTTGCTATATGTAATAGTAGGCGTGGCACAGCTAGAAACATAGGTCAGGAGACACTTTTCTCCTCAGTTGTATCATGGCTACCGTTGAAGTTACTTGTCAAGGTTGTGAATTGGATTATTGGCAAATAATCGCAAAATTCCACGGCGTCCTACCAACAAGTGTTCAGTGCTATCTCCGTGGAAGACACTGAACTTTATGACACTCGAGTAGAGGATGACCCACAGCCAGGAACTTCAGGCTCTCGTTAAGGTATTGTGAGTTCTGAAATTTTACTTGGTAAATTTGCAATTCAACCAAAAATTAGGTTAGGTTAGGTTACAACAGTGTCTGTGGAGGGGTCCAGGGGGACTGTGCCCCCCTTTTAGGATAGGTTAGGATAAATTAGGTTTGGTTAGGTTAAAACAGTGCCCCAGGGGGACGCAGCCCCCCCGGTTAGGATTGGTTAGGGTAATTTAGGTTAAATCTGGGGAAATTTCCCAAAATCTAGGGAAATTCCCCTAGATTTTTCAAAGGCCATATATCACTCACATATGCCTCCCCCCCAAAAACCCCCGATTCCCCAGGCTCCCTCAAGCTTGCTGGGGTGGGGGGGGGGGGGGGGTAGAGATATGGAATATTGGCATAAAGTATAAATTTACCAAACTAAACTAAACTTTACTTTATATCTTTTTTAACTGCAACGAAACCTAACAAAACATAGAAAAAATGGATATAATATTAACCCCGGGGGAAGACGCTAATGTTATCTCTCTTATCCAACTTACCTCGATAATTCATCATCTGTTACCATTATTACACAAATTTGAGTTACATTGAGTTTCCTTGTATATTCACACTAGTAAGGATGGTACATTAATAAGATGACGAGCTGAAGAGAGACACAGAGAAGCAATGTTTTGGTGGTGATGGTGATGGTGGTGTTGATTCCGTTTCTTTTACGGTGCCTACATAAACAAAATAATTACACAACCAAATTCAACCAAAATAAGAAAGCACTGTGTACATCCTATAAGAGCATAAGAATTGAGGAGACTGCAAGAGGTTAGTTGATGACCTACACGAGGCAGTTCATAATATCCTAAAAATATTCCTTGGTCTAAGTATGCGAGCACCATTAGTAAAGCTAATATGTACTGACCCATAGGGTGTTGGCCACCTTAATCATGGTATTATCAAGGATCATATACAGGATCCTTGGTACTGACCCATAGGATGTTGGCCACCATTCTGCCAAATCTCCAACCAAAACATTCACTTTATACTTCTCACGGTTCTTTAATCATAGTATTATCAACAAACAGTGTTCTAAGAATATTCTGACTTTTTCATTAAGGAGCTCTCATGGTTTACCCCTAATTTTTCTTTCAAGTTTTTCCAATTTCTTTGTGAAGTTGTATATACTTACCCGTATTAATAGAATGTTATTTCCCAAAATTTCAGATCATTATCAATTATAGTTCCCGTGTAGTGAATATTTTAATTACGCATAATGGTGATATTTTAAAAAAATCATTAAAAAAATGAAAAAGTTCATATACCAATCAGGTATGCATTAAATAAAAGATCAATGTCTGGCAGAAAACATTACCAGATTAAATTTAATTTAAATCTCATATTTCATTTTTTTTATGATTTTTTATTTGATTCTACTGAAAAAAGTTGGTAAAATTAGGTAACGAGAAATATACAGATGAAACAGTTTTATATTTTATTATTTTGCTCTGGTAACTTTGAAGATGCACTATTCCATGACAAAATTAAACAAAAATGGTTTAATTTGATAAAAAAAAAAAAAAAAAAAAACAGAGTTATGTAAACTCAAAACAAAATAAACATAATTTTTCAGGGCGTGGGATTTAAATTTAAAAACCCACCCGCGGCGTAGTCACCCCGACTATCTTGCTTGTTGACAATTTTCTTATTCCTCCTTTGTGATCGCTCTCGATAAGCATCACTTTTTACGAGGCAGTGGCCTCATGTTCATGTTTCCAAGAAATTTATTACAAGTGGAATATCCTAATCCCACTTCCATACTAGAGTATACCAAAGCATTTGTTATTGGTGTTTTCTTTTCAGAACTTTTTTCACACGAACTTTTTTCACCACATGCCTCACATTCTAACTCTAATTTAAAATCCAAGTGTTTATTTACAAAGTGGACCTTTAAATTCGGAGCGTAACACTTGCTGCAGGCCACACAGGAGAACATATCTTGGATATAACTTTTTTTCAGAATGATATTTTCATCAGAAATTACTGTCTTTGTAGTGAGGGGAGTGTAGAGTGGCCTGTAGGTTGCCAGACGTACGAGAATTTCCCTAGAAGCATATATATGATGAAAAAAATCACTTACCTATCAAAATTTTGGGTCTATTTCCATTCTCAAAATATTTTTCTAAGCATTGGGGTTGCCAGCGGCCGCCAATATATTATCTATTTTATTATATATAAAAATTTAGAAACGAGATGAAGACATAAAACTTCGTTAGAGTGTTGCCACCATATGGGAGATACTTTGATTGTCAAAAGGTGAAATTTGATCAATTAAAAAAAAATTCGTTGTTTTTCGCCATTAGTGAACCATGAGTGATCCTTAAATAGCAGGTGATACAAATAAGTGTTATATACGAAATTAAATGAAGGTATTTCATATACATGTATGATGATGTGGCATTTCAGGTCAGGCGACGTTGCCACTTGACCCGAGGCGGGATTTTCCGTGAGGGAAAGGGGGTCACCACGCTAGGTCACCACGGACGTGCAAATTGACTCACTTATCAGGTCGCCACGATGGAAGGACACCCAGACGCTTTCCCGTCCTACTATGTGTTGCACAGCCAGACCAAGGAATTCGTTTACAGAATTAATAGATACTTCTTAAAAGAAAAGACAAATCGAGGACCACTTATACCCACAAATCAAGCGAGGAAGAGAACAGCAGATGCAGCGGGAATATCGGAAGTCACAGTGAAAAGGATTTGTTCAAGCGCAAATAAGACATGCGACAGAACACCACAGCCCTATCAGCCTATGTTCACTTCTCCGAAAAAGAACCGCTCTGCAACAATAACAAACTTCGACGACTTCGACAAGTGTGTTCTAAGAACACTTTTATAGTTCTACACAAGAAGAGAAATACCTACGCTGCAGAAGATAAAGGAATAATTAAAAAGGAAAAATTTATTTCAAAGGATGCCAGGAGTCCTTATACGTACAGTCATCAAAGAAATTGGTTTCCAATACAAGAGAGTTGATGGTCGCAAATTCTTCAAAAGTGGTGTGGAAAGAAAGTCTCTTCATCCAATGATCTTCATGAAATAAGTTCAGCTTGGGGAAACAACTGAAATAAAATACTGTCTCATCCTGTGTTTCTTTTCACCACTGGGTATCTCAAGAGCACATAACAGAAAATATTATGTAAATTATCAGTCTCATTTTCACTTATATAACCAGCACCCTTACTGTATTTAATTTACTTATGGCATAATCACCTGCAGAGATCTTCAGGTCTCTAATAACTTTTTTTTTTAGCAAAATTATGCATTAAATTGCATAAAGAACTGTTATTCCGTTTTCTTTGAAGTAATGAGAGATATGGCAACGGATTATCGGCTCTACCCTATGGGTCAGTACATTTTGGTTTAGGTTTTGTTTTATAGTATGGTGTTCGCAGCCCTAAAACAAGAACAACAACAACAGTATGGTGTGCACACTTTTGGATCCGTCAACGAAGGATTATTTACGGAACAGGATGGATCAGTGACAAGAGGACATGAAAAGAGGCTAATTAAGCCAAGGCCAAGGCTAGGTATGAGGAAATACTAATTTAATAACAGAATGGGGAACAGTTGGAACAGTCATTGGAATTCTTTGCCTTCTGAGGTCGTGCTGGCTCCCACCTTATCACAGTTTAAAATATTACTTGCTCTTGCTGTTCATTTGGGGGACAGACTGTATGAATTTTAAATTGTATTGCTGAAAATCCTACTAAATACTTACAACACACATTCCACAGTATTTTACATTAGGTATTTATTTGTCATTATCACAAACTTTTATCACACTGTGGCGTGTTGGCATGTTTGGAGCTCCCGTCCTGTGGAGCTCATCCTGGTAAGTCTCCCATATTTTATAGTGAATGTTGCATCAGTGATGGATAACGAAAGGAAATTAGACCGGGTGTGGAAGAACCAGAAACTTAAATTTGATTACACTGCAATGTTAGAAAGTAAATGCCTCGACTACAACGACCACTTGACCACAGAATACAGTATTATAGTAATCTAGAGCTGCAGTCACAGGCTCAATAGCCTCTTCCACAAGTGTTCTGTAAGTATATGTAAGTATGTGTAGTGGTATGGTGTCAGACTCATCAGGAGACTCCATTCCACTCCACTAAAACACTGATCGTAGCTAGCTCTTTGGTCTAGTGATCATTTATATGAATTCCACATTATATCACACTAGTATAGGCTGCTGCACACATATAATATACACACTAATATAACAATATAAGTAATGGAACTTCGAGTAATGATCTGTGTAATAAGTGTTAACCAACCTTGAGCAATAGCCTTAAGCCTAACTGTGTAAATGGATTATATTCCGACAAAATGTAATATTACTTACTTTGTTTACTTTGTAGAATTTCGCCCTCTGAGAGCGCAGCTAAGGTGGGCCTCTGCTGTGTCCAGGCAACTTTGCTTCCCGGTTATTCAGCCTATCCGTTAGGGAGTTGGGTGCAGTGTTGGGGTATCCAGGTGTTGGAGGCTCGTCCAGTACTGTGTTCAGTCATCTGTCCAGTTGGTGCTTAAAGGAGTCACCTGATAGCTTTCGGACTGCCTTCTGGACAGCATTGAAGAGACGAACCCCATATTTTGTGAACCTGTTATGGACGACTGTGTTCATCTTTGGAGTAGTAGCCTTCGTTCTTTTGATGTAGCACAGTCGTCCCTTCCTGATGTGGTTGTTGATCTCCAGCCCCACGTCAGGTACAAGTCCTTCTTGGGTTTTCCAAACATAGATCACCAGGTAGCGCTCTCGTCTTCTCTGGAGTGAGTAAAGACGAATCTCTTTCAGGCGGTCCCAGTAGTTAAGATGTTGGAGACCCTCTATCTTGCTTGTGAGAGTCCTTTGTAGGGCTTCTAGTTTGTTGATGTCCCCGCTGTTGTGGGGAGTCCAAAGGTGGCAGCAGTATTCTAGCTTTGGAAGGACTAGGGCGGCAGGGCCTGCCACAGTGTCACTATACAGGTTCTATCTCTCGTATGGAAGGTCCTGAGCATCCACCCTGTAAGCTTGCTAGCAATGTCTCGGTCTCGCCAGGTCTCGCACCTGTTCTTTTGATGCGATTGCTTCCTCATTGACCTGGTAGCTGGTGTTCTCCTTGATGTCCTCCTGGGGACCATATCTCATAAATTTTTTTGCTTTATTTTGCCGTATTCCTCAAATACCGTACTGTATATGTGTTTTGCGTTCCTTTTTACTAAGGCCCGTACACACTATGGCTTGTGCGCCGATCCCTGACTGCGTCATCATTTACATAATTAATAGTTTAAAGGCAAAAAAGGCGCCATTATGTATAATAGTTTCCATAGTTAGTTTAAAAGGTAACAGGTCCAGAAGAAGGTGCCAGAAGACAATAGGGTACACACAGCACACATGAAGCAAGCAAACAGAGGAGATAAGTGTGGGAAGTGAAGAAGACCTGGCGATATGCTGCGACGATTGTGGAGTGGTACCACATAGGATGCCAAACTGTAAGTAAACATTTCTATGACTATGAGGCCTTGCAGAAAGAGAAAGATGAGCTCTGGCACTGCAAGGTATGCAAGGTATATCAAGACACATGCTCAGGATAATAAAAGGCTGAAAATGGAGATACAGAAAATTAATGAACAGGCAGCTATCAGGAAATATATTTCCTCTTCCTTATCATTTCCATCTTGTTTCCCTTCTTCACTTCTCAAACCAGCTTCCATTTCCCGCAGGTGAAATGAACCATAAGATTTTCCAGCTGCACTGATTTATTAACTATATTGCACAGTCATTTGAGGAAGATTACAATGCATATAAGGCACCCTCACAATCAACTAAGAGGCATACATTTATGTCGAAAGGAATAACACTATGAAAAGCTTGGGACATAAATTATGTCTCAGGGCTTTCCTATTCTTATCCTTTTTTAAATATATGTATGTTTCTTGGTTGATTGCCAAGGTGCCTTATATGCATTTAAGGGTGACCCTTAAAATAAGTATTGCAGAGCTGCGTTCCGTTTTGAATCAATATGGAATGCCAGTTCTGCCCAAATGGAGAACAAGTGGTCTGGAAGCCTGTAGAAAGGTAAACATATATCAAGACATGAAAACCTTAATTTCGGATTTTTGGTTACCTATAAGCAATCTCTCAAGTGTGCCAAATAATAATAGTGATGGGCGTTCCGGCTCTTTTCCGAGAACCGTTTTCGTTCTCGTTCACTCCAAAGAGCCGGCTCTTCCGGCTCCCAAACGGCTCTCAAATATTTTATTTTAGTTCCCCATATTCTGTTTATAGTCTTTATAATTTAGAAAGAATTTCTTAGGATAACTTGGCTAGTTGGCTTTCAAAACCTACTGAATTAAGGAAAGGTGAAAAATCTTTAAAAAAACGTTTGTTCATTTATTTTAATTTAAACCAAATTTATATCAAATCATAGACTAAATCAAATGTACCTGTTATTTAATTAAAAGGTTAAAAAGCCTTAAAAAAATTACCTTTATTAATACCAATCATAGAAAACATTAATTAATTTATACACAATCCACCTAAACAACTTGTTTCACAGTTTCAGACATGCAGTGTATTCAAACTGAGAGGAATTTCTCTGACTTAATGATAATACCCATAAACATTATTAAAGATAAAGTTAAAATTAAAACATAAGATATAGTTAAAGTTAAATCAAATACAATGCTTCTCAAGTTTTCAATTTTTTTTTTTTTTTCATTATTTATATACCGGTTACGTGTTTTGAGGGTTGAAAACATAAAAAACATAATTTAGTTGAGAAACAAAGTCTATAAAAATTAGTTATCTACATGTCTGTACAGTGTACACACTTTCACAAACTCGGTCACACACACATACACAGACAGACAGACCGACAGACAGACACACACACACAAACATAATATCTATTTCCTTTCCTATCTAATATCTATATATCTATCTTAAAGATAGATAGATAGATATTAGATAGGAATGGAAATAGATATTATATTTGTGTGTGTGTTTATCTGTCGGTCTGTATGTCTGTGTATGTGTGTGTGACTGAGTTTATGAAACTGTGTACAGACATATAGATAACTAATGTTTTTAGACTTTGTTTCTCAACTAAATTATGTTTTTTATGTTTTCAACCATCAAAACACGTAACCGGTTTATAAATACTGCAAAATACATTTTTCTTAAAATTTTTTTAGCGTATATTTAGATTAAATTACATGAATATATAGAACTTTTAAAATAACATCATTTAGCATTAGTGCATTTTTTCTGTACGACTAATATTTACACGACAAAAGACAAGAATTAATGTTTATGGTTGGGTGGGGGTGTGGGGTAACGTAATAACGGTTATCTCTCTCTCTCTCTCTCTCTCTCTCTCTCTCTCTCTCTCTCTCTCTCTCTCTCTCTCTCTCTCTCTCTCTCTCTCTCTCTCTCTCTCTCTCTCTCTCTCTCTCTCTCTCTCTCTCTCTCTCTCTCTCTCTCTCTCTCTCTCTCTCTCTCTCTCTCTCTCTCTCTCTCTCTCTCTCTCTCTCTCTCTCTCTCTCTCTCTCTCTCTCTCTCTCTCTCTCTCTCTGATAGATAGATATTAAATGAGAAAGAAAATAGATCATATGTTTGTGTGTGTGTGTGTGTGTGTGTGTGTGTGTGTGTGTGTGTGTGTGTGTGTGTGTGTGTGTGTGTGTGTGTGTGTGTGTGTGTGTGTCTGTCTATCTGTCTGTCTGTTTGTCTGTCTAACAGACAGACAAACAGACAATTTTTCGTTCATGGTCACACACACACACACACACACACACACACACACACACACACACACACACACACACACACACACACACACAAACATACTATCTATTTTCTTTCTTATTTAACATTTATATATCAGAGAGAGAGAGAGAGAGAGAGAGAGAGAGAGAGAGAGAGAGAGAGAGAGAGAGAGAGAGAGAGAGAGAGAGCGCGCGCGCGCGAATAATTGGCGGTTGACTGTTACGTAATGTGAGTTTGAGGGGTGGTGGGGTACCCTACCACCCTTCAAATTATCAACGTAGTTAACTTGTCTTTTATCGCGTAAATATTAGTCGTACAGAAAAAATGCATTTATGCTAATTGATGTAATTTTAAAAGTTCTATCAAATCATGTAATTTAATCTAAATTTACGCCAAAACCTTTTTTCTTTTTAATGTTTTCATTATTTATAAACTGTTTACATGTTCTGATGGTCCAAAAAAAAAAAAAATTTATTTCCTTATTTTAATTATTCGCAGATTTTTTGACTTAAACTCCCTAGTTTTCGTTTTTACAAAACGAAATGTTAAATACTAGTTTGACAAAAATTATGTTAAATAGTTATTTTCTTACCTTCAAAAGGCCTTTCAGCTGGTGTAGTCTGATTTTGAATAAAGCTAATAGTTAAGAATTTTTTTTTTTCGATGGTCATTTATCATTGAGTTTCATTTTCAATAGAATAAAAAGAAAGCTTGTTTCATTTAACTTCCCTAATTACTCCTATTAGGAGTAATTAGGGAAGTTAAATGAAAACTATGAAATTGACGTAAAATGATTAGGAGTCTCCTAATCATTTTACGTCAATTTCATAGTTTTCGAGTTATAAGGAAAAAACCTTAACGATTAGTTTGACAGAAAAAATGCACCTATAATAATTTAAATAATTTTAAAAGGCGTATCAGCTAGTGTAGTTATTTTTTTATATTTTACTCACAGGTTATGAAAAAATAAATTTCCTTCATTATGTAAAGAATAATTTCATTTTTAAATGTTGCAACAGAAAGTTGGGTTCCTATTCACTCTTTGTCTATTCGTAGTCATTGTACGTATACCTTATGGTTCTCGAGCTATAATGAGAAAATGAGTTTTGTGTTAAAATATTAACTATGGAAAAAAATATACTTGATTTGTACAATATGTACACTATTTTGAGACGAGTTCTATAATTTAATTTGACCTCTTAATATTATCAGATTGTCTTAATTTACCGATATGTTGTAGGGAATATTATAGTGTACATTCCATATCATTGGCCTGCCATATACACCATATATTTTCTGAATTATTCATATATATGTGTTTTATGTGTTGAGTTACCCCTCTATGCTAGAGGCCAAAGCACTTGGAAATACAGTTTTCTTTGTTAACTTGAAGGGGTAACTTAAATATTTTACTATATAATTTCTATGAATAGGCTTCATTCTCGTAAGTATTATTATTATTATCATTACTATAATTATTAACAATCGGTAATTTTTGCATTTTGTTAGAAAATTGCAAAAATATGGAAAAACTAGAAAAAAAAAATTAACGGCTCTCAAGAAAGATCCGGCTCTTCTCGTTCATCTCTATGAACCGACTCGTTCACAAAGCGCCCATCAGTAAATAATAAAAGAAAAATATTGAAGCTATATTCCTCTATCAGATCATCAGCTAACCAAAACATACACTAAATCATATAGCGTATTAGCTATTATATGATACGTTAGTTTAGCTATTACGTGATATGACCTACATTTGAATAAAAGAGACGCAATATATCCTGTTTTGTTGCGTATGGTGTGAATTCCTTGGATCCGGCTTGGCCTTGGTCCTGCTGTGGTCACACCGGACGTGGCCTGATAACACTACCCTTTTCTTTCAACACAGTCGTGAAAGTAACAGTTACACCACTATCTTCCAGTAGACGTTGGCGTTCTAAAATAAGAAAATTATATATTTCTATATAGTGGGAAATTGAAAATGAAAGGCACCTAAAAAGTCGCCAAGATAAGAGTGTGTTTGTGCAGGTTTCGGAGGTGGTAAACAAGGCTCCGTCAAGGCCGCGGCACCACTAAGTGAAGGAAAGGTAAGCAAGTATTGATGCTTTATACTACTCATGATACTCGTGTGTGGCCTCAAGGCTGTACTTAGTGGCTTTCAAAGTATGGTGATTGGTGCCAATAAGTACAATCTCACACATCCACTCCACATTCTCAATAGTGTCACTGATAACTACTACCTCTGCTGGGTCAAAGAAAGCCTTTTCATATTATATACTTAAGACTTTATTATGATCTCTGTTATGGTTCTAAATCTCGGAATACGATAATTTCTTACAGTAGCTCCAGCACTCCCCCACCCCGTAGAAATTTGGGAAAAAAATGTTTTGGGGTGACACGTCTTAAGCAATATGGGTCAAATTACGGAATCACCACACAATTGCTCTACAGCTCGCCCCGACACTCGCGATGGCTTGTTGCTTATATCTGCGATCTCGTTTTTATTTTGTTTCCAAACTGATCCTTTTGTAACCTAAGCTGAATTTTCCAATCCAATTCAGTATCCAAAATAATCACAATGAAATTTGTAAGAATTTATTTTGTGCTAGATGTCGGTTTATGTAATAATGCACCAATGCAAGAAATTTGTAAGAATTTATTTTGTGCTAGATGTCGGTTTATGTAATAATGCACCAATTTGCATGAGATAACTATGTAATGAACTAACCTAACTTTGTATTATTTCATAAACAGACATCCAGCTCATAATAGATTCTTATCCATTTCATTGTGTAGATTTTAGGTAAAAGTGCAGAATAAAACCTTCTGCCCTTTCTTTTTTCTTTCCTTCCCTACTTACTATACATAGTGTACTTAACACATATGTGAAGGTTTTAGGCGGGGGTCACCATTATTTACCTCGCAAAACGTCTTTGAAGTTGTTAGGTTGGTTAGGTTAGGTTAAGTTATGGTTAGGTTAAGGTTGTTAGGTTAGCTTACAGCTGTTATGATTAGTTTAAGTTAGGTTAGTTTCGGGTCAGCTAAGTTCGGTTAAATAAGGTTTTTACATTTTATCACCCAAATCCAGAAAAATCTAAGGTTGGGAACCCTAATTTTTGGGTAATAAAAGGTAGAAATCTTAAATAACCGAACCTAACTGAATCGGGCCTAATCTAACTTAACCGTAACCTTACCTGGTTCTTACCTGGTTGGGCTCGCTTGGAGGGAACCCCACAGTGGCTAGCACGCCAGTCTTTTGTGATAGAGAACAGCAGTAATCCCAGACAAAAAGATCAGACTGGAAAGTGTGCTAAAAGCCTGTTTAGAATGATAATAAGTAGATTGAGCTCAGTATTGAAATAAAGTGTCTCCTAGGAACACAGCAAGTCCCTTCTTGAAAGAGTTAAGGTTGGTTGACTCTGCTACCCCTGGGGGAAGTGCATTCCACAGTCTGACCACGCAAACTGAGAAAAATCTGTCCGGCTTCGCAAGTGCTGTGTGGAACAAAAATCTGAAACTTGTGTCCTCTAGTAATATCCCTTGCATGGTGAATAGATCTGTAGGTGTTATAGCTGACATGCCATTGAAGATCTTCCAACATTTAATAAGATCGGCACACAATAGTCTTCCTTTCACAGAATAAAGATCTAAAGTTTTAAGTCACTGATCATAAGACATACCCTCACAACCTGTAATATGCTTAGTCCATCGATGCTGAACTGATTCTAGAAGAGATAAGTCAGTAATATAACTTGTGTTCCATGCTGGAGATGCAAATTCAAGAAGTGGACGTACATGTGTAATGAATAGTTTAACCATAAAGGAAGGAGAGTGACACAAGGTTGACTTAAGAAAAAAATATGACAAACCAGCAGTCTTCGACACTAGAGAGTGGATATGGTGATGGAATCTTAATGATGGATCAACAGTTATGCCGAGATCTACTGCAACAAAACTGAGACTTAGGGGATTGCCTTTAACAGTATAAAATGAATAGGGGCCCAAATTGTAAGACTGTCTGAGGTTGGCGCCAAAGCTCATGAGTTTAGTTTTGTCTGCATTGATCTTTAAGTCCCAAGATTCAGCAACTTTAATTAGTGAATCAATGTCTCTTTGGACAATACTAATGCCCTCCAACACTGTATTGAGACTTTGAGGCTTTATCAAAAGATATAGTTTTAGGTCATCAGCAAATAATTTTATGTTTTATACTAAAGTAGTGGAGATGTGATTTATGTATATAAGGAAAAGAGTACCCTGTGGCACTCCGCTAATCACTGGAAATGAAGAACTGTTTTGTCCACCCACTACAACCTCCATAGTCCTATGAGATAGAAATGTCTTGATCCAAGAGAGAATGACACCATTAATACCCAATGAATTAAGTTTAGTAAATAAAATCTGGTGATTAACAGTGGCTTTTGAAAAATCAAAGAGAATAAGATCAACCATATTGCCTGTGTCCATCCACTCAGAGACTGCATCGTAAGTAAGTAAGAGCTGATCCTCCACAGACTTGCCAGAGCGAAAACCAAACTGGTTGTCATTCAGTATTGAATTGGCTTCCAAATAATTATGTCTAAAATTTTACAGCTAACGGAAGTGAGATTTACTGGGCGATAGTTAAGAGGATCACTTCGTTTACCTTTCCTGAAAATAGGTACTACTGAAGATTTTTTACAAATATCTGGAATCTCCCCTTAATTAATAGATGAAGAGAATATTTTAAACAGAGGATATGCTAAATTAGCGGAGCAGTGTTTTAGTAATGCTGGATGAACAGAGTCAGATCCCATTGCAGAGGAAGGGTTAATAGCACTGAATTCCCTAGCCACGTCATGAACTGTGAAGTGTGTCTGGTGAAAGGAGCCATCATGTACTTAGTGTGGTGACTGGAAGATCAGAGGGTATGGTAAACACTGAGGCAAAAGCAGTACCTAAGAGATGAGCCATCTCTTTTGGGTCGGATACTAAGTTGTCTGCATCACCGAGAGGGCCAACGGAAGGACAGCCTACCTTTTCTCCGCGTATGTACAAGTGAAATACTTTGGGCTTAACCAAGTAATTATTAAGGATATCCTCTTCATAAGAAATCTGTTTCTGAGTGGAATAATTCCTGTACTGGTAATTTACATCAAGAAATGTCTGCAAAGCTTCACTAGCAAGTACAGAGTTTCTACCATGTACTGCTCTCATCTCTTTGTAATGGTTCCAACTATTCTTTCGGCTGTTTATAAGAGCTCTAGGAGGTTTGTATTCCCACGGTTTGTAAGGGGCACTTGATGAAGAGCGAAGAGCTTTTTGTGGAGCATAAGTTCTTCCAAGATAGGTTATAAAGGACAAAAATTTGTTGTATGAATCATTAGTGTTCATATTCTGGAATTCAAAGTCCCAGTCTATAGTGGACAAGAATTTATTATTTTGCTTAAAACTGGCTTTGAGCCAGAAAGGGGATGCAGCGCTAACATTTGCCATCAAAGGTTTAAACTGGAAAATATAGCCACAAAATATAACACAGTGATCACAGTTGGGAAATGGGGGGAAGACATTAGAGGAGACTACTCTATCAGTTTCTGTAGTGAGAAATAGATCCAAAGTATTGCTTGCCCTGATGTTTGTTGGCTCATCAATCCACTGGGTGAGGCCTAATGAGGTGAAACAGTCTAGAAAAAGTTTATCAGTATTAGCTGTTACATTATTTACCCCGCCAAGTGACTGCGCAGACATTAGGTATTTTGATGTTCATGTTGAAACATCTGTAAGAATTATGTACATAAATGCCAACTCCATGTATATGAACTAAACCAGAAACGTCATTTCTGAATATGTTGTAATTAGGAATTGAAACTGCAGCATCTGGAATAGTACTAAGTAACCCCTAATACATGTGCATTATTTGAAAACAAGAAGTGTTTAAGAAACGAAACTTTATTGATTACACAAACCAACATTTAGTTGTGTAAAGGGGCAGTTTGGCCAGAAGAATCAGCAGAACTGGCAGGCTGGGGTGCAGACTGAGCTGAGGCACCAGCTAGCCTGTTCCTTTGTCGCCTCTCATACAGTTCTTTCCTTTGTTTGTATGTTAAATCCCTATTTATATAAATGCCATTGAATGTGTGGTTGTTTCTAAGATTTTTTGCTTCCATTACTAGTTTCCTACGTGTGTCATCCTCATCAATTTTAACACTGTAAAGACCTTTGTTTCTATCAATACAAAATAAATCAGACATAGGTGGAGTGGTATTGAGAAGGAAGCGAGTGATGTTTACAATGCTAGTCCTTGCATCTTCATTAGACTCGATCTTTACACCCCTGAATATGACAGATTCTTTCCTTTTTCTTCTCTCGTCCATCTCCACTATTTCCTCCCGAATAGACATTCTCAACTCATCCCCAGAGGTAGCCTGAATCGAAGAGGCAGAAGACGAATGCGAGGCCAGAGAGTCCACCCTTTCTGTTACTTTGGCAATAGCTGAGCACAAGGATCTCACCATTACAAAAAGTTGAGCTATAGCTGGGTCACTTGGGAAATCCTTACTAGCTCCTGCAACCGTAGGATGAGCCCTACACTGAGTACAAACATATTCAACCCCAGCACCTCCTGCCTCACGAATGACATCAATCACACGATCAGATACCCCCATACACAGTGGACTAGGATGAAACCAATTATCACACTTGTCACATCCAGTACCATCTTGACCAACAGCAACCTCACAGCTATTACAAGAAGACACAACAGACCCACCAGATAGACCATCAGTACGAGTTGATACTGGCGTGCCGTCATGATCAGCTGATCGGGGGTTCCCTCCTTTCTGGGACAAAGTACCAACCA
This sequence comes from Cancer borealis, assembly GCA_036785275.1. Lineage (NCBI taxonomy): Eukaryota > Metazoa > Arthropoda > Malacostraca > Decapoda > Cancridae > Cancer > Cancer borealis. Next base: position 134,042 of record JAXIVD010000258.1, on the reverse strand, counting down.
GTCCTTTTGTTCTCGTGATTGTACCATCTTGTTTTGGAGTTCTCGACGAGTGGCTAGCAGGACCAAAGTTTTTTAAAGACTTGGGTGGCATGACGAGACACAACACCAATGATGATAAGCAGAAGTACAGTAAGGGAAGGAGAGAGAGCGGCACGTCTATCCTATCGGGCTGCTAGGACTGAAGGCCTAACCTAACAACCATAACTTAATGTAACCAACCTAACATAACTTCAAAGACATTTTGCGAGATAAATAATGGTGACCCCCACCTGAAACCTTCACAGATGTGTTGAGTACACTATGTATAGTATGTAGGGAAGGATAGAAAAAAGAAAGGGCAGAAGGTCTTATTCTGCACTTTTACCTGGCTCACGTTACAAAAGGTTCAGTTTGGTTCATTGTGAAAAGAATAGAAAAGTGAGCTTCCCAATATGAGCAAGTGGCTGTTGCAAGGTGTCAAGGCAAGTCGGTGGGCAGGTGGGATGCATGATTACATGATTTTACCTCTAATCTAATCTTTTAAATGTGGGATGAGCTTGCCTCCAAAGAAACCCTTTCTTAAAACCGGGAAAATTGTAACACTGTGTAATAGCATAACTTACCTGTAGTTGAGAGAATGTTAAGGTGGTGGAGATTGTTACACCTTGATGGCCACAGTGATAAAGTCATGAAACTTTTTTGTGAGTATCATGATGGCGTTAAGTTAAACATTGGTGTTGATAGTCTCTGACGTTTCAGCTGAAAAGCTTCCACCTCTTCCTATCCACACACTCACTCCTTGCTAGTTCAATCCCTTCCCCTCTATCAGCAACTCTTTCATGCATGTATTCCTTCACCCCATCCTTCCATCTTATAACTGGCCTTCCTCTCCTAGGACTCTCAATTTTACTCACATACACTCTTCAATATTCTTTCTCTCCATATGACCAAACTATCTCAACATATTTCTTGTCACCGATTCCACTACACCAGAAAAATAAAATGCAACTAATAATAAAAGTGACATTACTATATTTCAGTCCTCAGATATTGTATTCTATTTGCAGGCTACCTTATTTCCTTATAAACAAGTATTATATTATACAAACCAATAATTTTTTTCCTTTTTAAAATTCTATTGAGAAAAAATCAATTTGTTACACATTTAATTTACTGGTATTTAACATGATATTCACATTGGTGCATTGACCACGGCTTCTAGTGTAGCATAGTATTGCAGGTGCTTGTGAGACATTGGGGTATTTTCACATGCTATCACGTAGTGTGGATACCAGAGTGATATGCATATGTATGTATTTGTTGTGCAGCAACTTGAGTACATGTGACTTCAGTTTTATTTGTTATTTTTACTGTTGTGGTGCTCATTATTCACATCTTGGTTGTTTTATCAAAATAGATTGGACTAATGTTTGTTCGCTGGCATCTGCCTAGACTTTAGAATGAATATGGTGATGAAAATGTTAAAGGCGTCGTCACACTACCACTTTTTCTGTCAATTGTTTCCGTCGACTTTCTGAAAATTGACAATTTCGGGAGTGCTCCCCGTCACACACAAGCAGTAGTTTGTCTGCACTGCTTTTGTCCACTATAGAATTCTAAGGAAAATTAGAGAGAGAGGGGAAGATGAGAGGATGAGGCATGAAGAGGCTTGGGAAGAGTATGGAAAGAAACAAAAGAAAGTTAAATATTTGAACAGGAAAGCAAGAACAAATGTTGAGGGAGAAATTGTGGAAGATTTGACAGCAAAGGGTGAGGAAGGAGGTAGGGACTGAAACAGGTTTCTGAGAGGAGAGGATGGTAGTGAACAGGTTAATATGAAAGAACTGGTAGTTAATGACAGAATTGTGAAAGAAGAAAATGAAAGAGCAGAGGTAATAAAATATTTTTGGGAGGAGATAGGTGGTGTGAATGAATCTGTAGGGCCAAGTGAAGTCCACATGGAGATGGAGAGAAGCATAATGGAGAATATGGATGATGAGGTCAGCAAGCATGAGACTGAAAGGTATGTAAAACATCTAAAGACAGGTAAGACAGCAGGTAGGGATGAAATTCCTTATGAATTTTACAAAGGAGACCCAGGAATAATTGGTGGATTGTACGATTTATTCAAGAAAATCTGGAAGGGTTCCCAGATGCTGCAATGAAAGTAGAGTGATTCTCATTCATAAGAGTAAGAAGGACTTGAGGAATTTTAGACCTATCGCACTGACAGACACAATCTCTAAGAATTTCTGTGGGGTGCTGAATGAGAGGTTAAGGCAGATTTTTGAGAGATGTAATGTAATGGGTGAGAAGCAGAATGGATTTAGAAGAGACAGGAGGGATGAGGATAACATGTTTGTGGTGAATGAGTTAATTGAGAAAGCAAGGATGAATATAAAAAAGTACTACTTTGCATTCGATAGGAGTGAGTGAAAAGGTGGTAAAGATAATTAAGAGTATGTATGAAAATACAAAAGGTACCTATTGTATGGGTGAGCTGGAAACAGACTGGATGAGGAGCAAAAAAGGTGTAAGACAAGAACATGTGTTATCTCCACTATTGTTTGGTGTGTACACAGAGGAACTAGCTGTTCCATACACTAAAAAAATAAAAGTATGGGTATCAATAGGGTATAGTTAACATTTGTATTTCTATACAATTCCTATAAAGACAGAGAGAGAGAGAGAGAGAGAGAGAGAGAGAGAGAGAGAGAGAGAGAGAGAGAGAGAGAGAGAGAGAGAGAGAGAGAGAGAGAGAGAGAGAGAGAGAGAGAGAGAGAGAGAGAGAGAGAGAGAGAGAGAGAGAGATATTGATATTGATATTCTTTATTGGCAATATACATTAAATTTTGTGTAAATTTAAACAAAAAAAAAAGAAACTATAAATGCCAGGTCCATTAAGCCGAGGCTTTTCTTAGGACCTTGTTTAAAATAAACTTAGAAAATATGAGCTGATCATGCTGGACTGGATATTTGGATAAACAAAATTATATGTAACCGTACGTACATATGGATTACACACTCATTCACACACATCCATACATTCATATTCGTACATGGTTACGTATATATGCAATCATGCACATATACATACTCAAATACACATACATATATCAGATACATATATCATATAACAGATACATTACATACATATTCGCACACATACATACATTCATATTCGCATATAATATCGTATACATACAAACTTATAACTACTCAAATACTCATATGCACACACACAAGCATTTTTATACATAATCATATAACAGATATGCAAATATATAATACAATAAAATGAAGTAACAAAAAATCCAGACATATAGTTTTATTAAGTGTTTTACCAACATTATGTGATGGTTGACTAATTTTGAAAAAATTTCTTCTTTATATTTGACTTGAATGTACTAAGTGAAGTTGAGGACTTTAAATTATTCGGCAACATGTTCCATTGCTTGGCTCCTCTAACGGTGACACTCTGCTGAGCATGAGATATTCTGCAAAGTGGAATGCTAAGGTCTTTAGGTCTTCTAGTCTCCATATCATGATGCAACAGATGAAACCCACAGTTAACAGAAAATTAATTAATAGATTTAAAAACAAATAAACAGGTTTGCAATGAAATTATATCTGGTAATTTGAGCAAGAAATGTTCCTTAAAAAGGTCTGTGTGGTCATACTTGGATTTGTTAAAAATAACTCTAAGTAACTTCTTTTGTGTAACAAAAAGATTATCAGTGTGTGTTTTGAAAGCTCCCCCCCAGATTGCTGAGCAGTATAAAAAATGTGGATACGCCAATGACATATAAATCTGTTTAAGACAGTCATTAGTGATAAAATTTCGGATTTTGTAGAGTACACCTGTTAGCCTGGAAATTTTTGAACAAACTTCTAGTATTTGTGGTTTCCATATCAGTTTTTTTTTATCTATAAGTACACCTAGAAAATTTACTTCATTACTTTGTTTCAATGTGACATTATTTATTGCAATACTAATATGAGCTGGGTTTGTCATGAGAGGGTGCGATACCATATAGTGTGTTTTAGAAGTATTCAAAGTTAATTTGTTGCTTTTGATCCACTTTGTTATGTTTGTGAACTCGCTGTTCAGAATTGATTCTAGTTCGGTTATGTTTTTTCCCTGAATAAAAATAGTAGTATCATCAGCGTATAATAGAAATTTAACTTTATCACTGTAACGGATAATGTCATTTATGTATATTAGGAACAGAATTGGACCTAAAGTAGATCCCTGTGGGACCCCACAAGAAACATGCATAAGTTCAGAGGAAAAATTATTATAGACTGTATATTGCTTTCTGTTACTTGGGTAACTTTTCAACCAATCATGTGCTTTGCCCCGAATTCCGTAGTTTGACAACTTCTGTAATATGTTCTGAGGAATGGTATCAAAAGCTTTACTTAGATCACAAAACACTGTCACCTGGAAGGCCTTATCATCTATTGCATCATACATATTTTGACATAGTTGGTGTATAGCGAGTTCAGTGGAGAATTTTGGTCTGAAACCAAACTGACAGTCTGTAATTAATGAAAATTCAGTTAAATAATTCATGTCTTGACATCATAATTTTCTTGAATATTTTACTCATGCTTGGAAGAATTGAGACTGGTCTGTAGTTCGTATGAATTGATTTCTCACCTTTTTTGTGTATAGGTATAACTTTAGCTATCTGCAGTTTTTCAGGAAAGCATCCTTCTTTAAAGGACCTATTTATTATATATTCCAAAAATGGTGAAATAACTTCAGAGCAGCTTTTTATGATTTTGATAGTAATGTCGTCATAGCCAGGTGATGATGTTTTAAGGTTGTATATCACGTCCTTAATTTCTTCTATAGTAGTGGGTCGTAAATAAAAAGAAAACGATATCGGCTCAGGCAAGAAATTCATATATGATACATTGGGTGGCTCTGTATTCTCTGATAAGTTATTGGCAATGCTACAAAAGTATTTATTGAAATTTTCAGCAATATCTTGGTTATCATAATAAATGTTATCCTCAAAAGTCATGTATGATGGTAGATTAGATCTCTTTTTCCCCATTAAGTTATTAATTATGTTCCAAGTCTTTTTGGTGTTACTTGAATTATCTTTTAATTTTGACTATATAATTCTCCCTGGCTGTTTTTATTACTGATGTCAGCGTATTCCTATATTGTTTAAGGATTTTTTCATATGTTAATGGCCACCTACTATATAATTTTTGTAATTTGTTCCGATGCCTAATTGATTTTTGAATCGCTGTACTTATGTACGGTTTGCCAACATGTTTTTCTTTAATTGTGAATTGTTTCAATGGAAAATGTTTGTCATAAATCTTATGGAATTTACTCATGTACAAGTTAAAGCTTTCATTGATTCCAGTAACAATCTAGATTCCACTCATAATTTTGCAAGTCAGTTTTGAACGAGTCAATAAAATTGTCATTAAATATACGTTGGGATATTGTCACAAGGGTATCAACATAATCACTGGTGGTGGTGAATATACTGAAAATGGGAAAATGGTCACTGATCGAAGTGTACCATATACCACTTGTTTGATATTTTTTAGAATCATTAGTCCAAATATGATCAATAATTGAAGCTGATTTGTAAGTGACTCGTTGGTTTATTAATGAAGGGGAAGAATAAATAAGAAGAAAAGTCGACAAAATTCCTAATATTACTTTCATGGATTTTAAGCAAGTCTAAGTTGAAGTCACCCATTATGTAGCATTGATGTTTATGTGTGGATACCAATTCCAGTATATTCTCCAGAGACAAAAGAAAATCTTTACCATCTGAATTAGGTGGTCTATATATAACTCCAACAATGCACTTGACTGGTTTGATAATTTCTAAAAATATACACTGAATATGAGGTAGCTGTAAGTACAAATTTTTTTTATAAGTCTGCCCTGAAAACTCTTGTGTAAATAAATCGTCACTCCACCGCTTTGAGTTGATTTGTTGTTGAAATATGGCAAGTAATTTTCCAGGTTATACAGAGTGCAGATGTTGTCGTTTAAGCGTGTTTCAACTAGACTTATAACATGAAATTCGACACAAGAAGGGACCAAACAACAGTCATGGAGAGAGTCTAAATGAAGAGGAACATTGCTTATATTGTGGCATAGTATCTTAAAACTGTTTCCAGCAAATTCATGTTTAATATTAGAATCACAAAACTGATAATTACATTTCGGTACAGGAAATTCTTGTTCAATTAAATGAAAATTTGTAATGTTTCTAGAATTAAAGTGGATATTTGCATCATACACTAGATTTTCAATTACCTTCAAGGGGAACTGATGATCTACGTTGACCAAAGTTAATAATTCTATATCACTGAGATTTGCGAAAGGAAAATACGAATTATCAGTAGACATTGTTGAATATGAGAGAACTATAAACTAGCTAGAAATTACAGTACCGTACAACACATTACTTCCGCGTCCTTGTGATCCGCTGCCCCTTCGAGCCCTTCCCGCTGCTCTGGGAAGACGAGGTCGACGACATGTTACCCCCACAGGCACCTACGTCAGCAGGAGGATCAGCGCCGGCTCCACCACCACCAGTAGCAGCAGCAGAAGCAGAAGGATTTACGCCAGGATCATGGAAGATCCCAGCAGGCTGACCGCTGGGCGGGACAGGAGGGACAGCAGCAGCGGCTGGGGCTCCACTCGCTGCTATCACCAAATCCCGTGGGTGAGGTCCCGCGCCTGCCTCGCTCAATGCCTCGGTCTCGACTGTGTGGTTCACTAGTTCGATCCGAACCAGGTTTCTTCTTGATAATTAACTTCGTATGTCGAAAATACGCGATCTTGCCCTCACTTCTGGCCTGCTTAAGTGCAGGAAGTTGTGATTTGCGAATATTATGAGAGGCAGGGCAGAGGTCCTCATTTACAAATATTCTCGTCCCCTTCAACTTGCGAACATTCCTCCGTACAGCTTCTCTGTCGCAGAACTGAGCAAAATGAGCCACAATAGGGCGGGGACGGAGGTCTCCCCCGCGCCCCACCCTGTGGACCCGCTCTAACTGGATGTTGGGCAGTTGAAGCTTTTCCTCAAGCAACTTCGACACAATGGTAGCTGATTGAGAGAGAGAGAGAGAGAGAGAGAGAGAGAGAGAGAGAGAGAGAGAGAGAGAGAGAGAGAGAGAGAGAGAGAGAGAGAGAGAGAGAGAGAGAGAGAGAGAGAGAGAGAGAGAGAGAGAGAGAGAGAGAGAGAGAGAGAGAGAGAGAGAGAGAGAGAGAGTGTGTGTGTGTGTGTGTGTGTGTGTGTGTGTGTGTGTGTGTGTGTGTGTGTGTGTGTGTGTGTGTGTGTGTGTGTGTGTGTGTGTGTGTGTGCGCGCGTTTACCTAGTTCTGGTTTACGGGAGGGGAGTAATCTCATATTGTCCCGTCTTTATATCTTACTTTATCCAACTTAGCTTTAAAGCTGTGTACACTGGTAGCATTTACAATATCTCCACTTAATTCATTCCAGGTGTCGACCACTCTGTGCAGAAAACTGTACTTCTTGATGTTGTGTGTGTGTGTGTGTGTGTGTGTGTGTGTGTGTGTGTGTGTGTGTGTGTAATGGACTGGTAGAGTGGGTGTGACTGCTGCCTCCAAGTGATTACTGATTAGTGATCCCCGCATGCGCATCTACCATGTCTCACTGTGTCTTGGTGGTTCACTTTAAACTGCTACAAAAAAAACAATGATTTATGACGGAACAACTTTCAGATTCCTTCAAAATATACCAGAAATATATAGTTTTGTTCAGCAGTGTGAGACTGGTGTACTTCTTGATATTTACCCTTTTTCTTGCTCAAGACATATAAATATATTAGCTGGTCATGATAGTTTGAGTATGTATGTGCCAATTTTAATTGTGTTATTCTCATAACTTAGTTTTGATTGCTTGGCCTCCTAAGTGTTTGGATATCCAAATGATTTCCTCATTTTGCTTCTTTATATTTGATTTCTATATAATATTAATTTCCCATCCTGACAAAAAACATGTCCTCCATTCTACTTGTGCATGGTTTTTATGGATACTATCTCTGTATCTGTGCACATGAATTATTGTACATTGTTTAGGAAGCATGTAAATACTTGTAGGTGTTTTTCCTCTGCTATGCTTCTATTACCCTCTCTCTATTTTGTCTCTGCAGGTGGTGTGATGAGAGCAGCAGCAGCAGCAGTCAGAATGTCTACCCCAATTAGAAAAGTCCCTCCTGTACCTCCTGTCAGGAAAGGTCAGTTGTGTGTATATTTTAACCTAATTGTGTTCTTACTGGATATAGTCAATCACATCATGTCCAGTCTTTTCATACCATCTAATCATATTTCTAATCAATATTTCTCTTCTGCGAGTCCATTCTAGGTCTCAATACACCTAAAGGGAAAGCTGTATTGCTTCATATCCCTCAGGCATTTAGTCTTCATTAGTTTCTTACCTTGGCCTGTTGTATCATATGTGATTCACACAAACAAGTCATTCAAATCAATTTTTTACCATTTCTTTCATCAACTTGTACACCGCATTCGATTCTCTTTTTTTTCTTTTTTTGCAAAGATAGTGGATCTAATCTTTTCCATCTGTCTTCAGAGAGACTTGGACATAGAATAGAGCATAGCAGTCAAGAGTGTGTGGTGTGGAAATTAGTTATCTGAGAGTAGCATGCAGTGTGACAAGATGGGAGGGTGAGAGCAATGAAAGCATGCATGAAAGATGTGACATGGAAACTTGTGCGGATGGAGTGAAGTGTGGTGTAATGGAAAAAAAAATACTTTGAAGTGTTGATCATATGGAGAGAAAGAAGAGTGAAAAGTTTGTGAAGAAAGTATATGGGAGGCGCTAGTACAGTGATCTAGCGCTCTGGTATGCAAGCCTAGGATCCTGGGTTCAAATCCCTGTTATACGCTGACTACTTTTCATTCTTTGATACCACCGCCGAGTGGCCAAATTGCTGCCATACTGTCCTCAGACGGGACTAACAACGTTTATATGGGTCTGAGGCTATAGCAGTGATTAGCCTCGCACGTTCTCAACATATTCACAAGAGAACCTAAACATTTGAGGCTTTACTATAAAAATCTGAAAACCTACGCCAAATAACGGGTGAGGCAAGTCCATCTGTGGCTCAATAAGCCTACTGGCACCAACGGTTAATGATATAAAAGAGGAAGGCCAGTTGTAAGATGGAAGGATGGGACCTTTCTTTCAACCCTATCCTATCCTATTCCTTTTCGAGGCTCATAAAAGCAGCAATCGGCTTTTAATCTTTCTCTAGAATTTCTCAACTATTATTTTCACAAAAATCTAGTCTACAAATCCACTATCTTTCCTAAATCCTTCCTGCTGTACCTACATTTCTATCTGTTATCTCTCAACCTATTATTTAAAAAATTTTCCTTACACATTAACTGAGTGAGCTTATTCCCCTATAGCTGTTAGCGTATTCCCTGCTATCTTTTCTTGTATATAAGACACACTGAATGCTTCCCTCCAAGTTTTTTGATATCCCAATTTGCTTCCACAATAGAATATATATCCAAACCAACCATTACATAACTGCATCTTCTTTTGTAGCTCGGTGTGGGGCATTCCAATCAAACAAGTATCACTTTTATAAATTTACAGTAAAGTTTTATTTATTTAGAGGTGCTTTGAAATACAGAAACAAAGAGCAGAAAGATACAGAAGATGGCCACAAATATGTTGGCAAAACTGACAGTCTCATTAAAACATTTTGCTACTAAAGATTTGTATAGCAGCTTCATATACGTATCTGTTTTAGATTGTATTGGACCTTAAGACAACCCTTAGTCTGCCACTACTGTTTTATCATATCTGTATGTATCAACACATGTTTCCATACCAACAAAGTCACTCAAGTTGAAATGTTTGAAGGGTTATATCATTGTGTGTAGTGTTAGTACTGATATTAGTGTGTGTGTGTGTGTGTCTTTGCAGATCAGGTGCAGGTGTTTGAGGCGAAATCTAATTACAAGGCTCAGCGGGTGAGTAACACAGACGAGGCCTTACCTTATGGCAACTTATTACAGTGTTCCTTCCAACTTTGCGATATTCCAATTTTGCAGTACAGTAAAATGGTCATTTAAATTAATTTTCTTATAAATAATGATAATGTTTATGTTTTAGTTTTTTTCTTTATTGTAGGATGTATATTTGCATGTATTTGTGTACAAACAAGGGCAAAAACGTGACTAAAATCACCATAAGATTATGATTCCAATTTTGCGAATTTGAATTATGCTGCCTGCAATGTCAACCAATTCACCACAAAATTGGAGGGAGCAGTGTATTTATTTGCTACTTTTTCATTTGCAAAAATCATTCTCAGGTTTTTTTATTTTTTCTAAGAAAGAAATGCTCTTCTATTGAGGAAAATTATAACTACAATCATCAGACTAAAACTGGAATATGCAAAAGTAATATGATCCCTGCACAAGAAAAAGCATGTGTTGAAATTAGAAAGAATACAGAGAATTGCAATTCTCTTTATTCTTTCTTTCTTTTGCATATTCCAGTTTTGGTCTGATCATTGTAGTTATAATTTTTCTCATCACATCTTTATCTAGGAAGTGAAAAGCTATCCGTATATTTCTTAGCATCGTGAAAGTGTCACCAAATATTTGTGTGTGTAAGCATGCATGTATGTGAAGGATGATGGATTGTAGCAATTATGAAGATGATGATGTAGGAGGAGTCAAACTGTATTACTGTTGTGTTGCAGGACTGTGAGCTGTCCTTTGAGGGAGGAGACATGTTATTTGTTTTGGACCGCTCTGATCCCAAGTGGTGGCTAGCTAGTATTGACAGGAAGAAAGGCTACATCCCCAGTGAACATGGTGAGCATTATTCCTCTCCCCAGGGTACTGGGTTTTTATGACCTGGGATTGAGTTTTATCTTTGATATAACGAGAAATTTTTTTTTTAAACAAATCCTTAAACTACCAACTGAGGTTTCATGATAATAATTTAAGGGTAAGTTATTGGCCTGTGCATCAGTTAGCAACTCTTAACAAAGAAATAATAATTTTGATTATCTTTTGGCTCCAGTTGCCAAGAGTCTCATTATTCTTATCAGTGTTCATACACTGAGGAGATATTTCCCTGTTATCTTTTTCCTGGGTTAGTGTTCATATATTTATGAACATTCAGTATGCAGGATAAATGTAGGTGATGATTTTTTCTTATGAATTACGTGTGGTGACTTAGTGCTCAATAGATGCAGTGTAGTGAGTGGTCTGAATATTTTAATTTATTTTAATTGGTGTTTTTCTTTGTGGGGCATTCCCGGGGGGAACCGAGGTGTCAAAGACTACTCATATCTTAGCTGTGTTTGCAGTGAGAACCACATGATGGTATGTAGGGTGTAGAGCATTGATGTTGGAAATAAGTCACTGTAGTGCACTGTTAAATTTGTTACCTAGGAGATGTAATTGGTGCATGAGGAGTAGCAGAAGCTTGTATTATGAAAGAGTTAGAAGTGAATGGAAGAGGTCCAAGAAGTTAGTCATCCTTCTGATAATGATGGGGCTTTCCTGAACTTGAAAGATAGACGGTAAGCTTCATGTATGAGAAATACAATTTGTTTGTTTGGGAAACTTGAACTATTAAAGATATTTTCAAGAGGTTGTAATATACTGAAAAAAGCGTGATGAAGCAGATAAGCAAAACCACTGTGAGAGATATCCAACAGTTTAGAAGAAACCTTGTGATTGAGAGCATAATTTTAGTGATGATAACAAGCAGATTACATTGGCTTGGAAATGAAGGGTGAGAGTGAGAGGTTGAAGTGTGTTAAGGCCCCCACACACTATCATGCATGCATGCGCAATCATGGTGTTTGCGCATGCATAACCATAGCGTCTAGTGATGACTGAAGGCATGCGCATGCGATTTAAGATGCATGATGAAGGTCCGACACTGTTTGATTTTTAACCGTCAATCATGACGGTTGCACATGCTTGAATGACAGTGTGTGGCGATGACTGAGCAAACCGTCAGTCTTTCACCACCAGCTATAGCGAGCACTCAGGAAACGCAGGCATTTTGGCGCAAATTTTTTGAACTTTATAGAAGTTTCCCAGCATTGTGGAAAATTAAAAGTGAGGAATATAAAAATAGAAACTTGAAAGGAGAACAATACAATATATTAGTAGAAAAACTAAAGGAGATAGACCCCAATGCAACCCGTGCTACGGTTACAAGGAAGATTAAGAATGACTAAATATATAATATAATTAAGAGATATAATGGAAATCTAAATAATTACATGTAATTATGATAAACCTCAACAATATAATTTTATTTAGCAAGATAACGCTATTTAACCATCACTCATGCATTCTTTAGTCATTATTTTATTCATATATAATAACAAAACAGTGTCATTAGTTATCTATTGAATAATTAACTTGATTTTAATAGTGAGTAATTTTGAAAACATTGGGTTGGTACACCTGCTTGACCCTTTTTCAGATAATGTTAATAACTACATAATGGCTGCTAATATGTTGTGTTAATCTATTCATAGAGTAAATATTTATATATATATATATATATATATATATATATATATATATATATATATATATATATATATATATATATATATAAAGTGAGTAGTGTTTGTATATGGCGAAAAAATTGAATAAATAAAATAAACCCGCGCTTAGGTATAGGGTTGGTAGCCATAACAGACTATTTTCTGTATGATATTTTAGATTATAAGTTTGAGATCAAATTAGAAACCAGTAAATTTATCAGAGGTAGGTTGAATCTATATAAAGCTAATCTAATGGCAACGCAAGCAGCTTCCCTACTCATCTTGACCGGCTAAGTGACGCGCGCCAACTGATGCATGTGCACTCATGAGTGACAGTGTGTGGCCAAAGCCAGTGATTGACGTGTTTGTGAATCATGCATGATTGCGCATGCATGCATGATAGTGTGTGTGGGGGGGCCTTTAAAGATGCTGAAGTTGAAGGTAGAATGGTGGTGGGTAGAGCAAGGAGCATGGAGTGCATCAAAACATTAAAGAAAGTCTTACTTTTCCATGAAAGTAGTGACTCAATACCTAAAGGGATCTCACTAAATTATATGCAAGAAACTTGAATTTTCCAGTCTACTTGTGTGTAAAACACAACTATCTATAAAAAAAAAAAAAAAAAAAAAAAAAAAAAAAAAACCCACACCCACCCACCCACGCACGCACGCACGCACGCACGCACGCACGCACGCACACACGCACGCACACACACACACACACACACACACACACACACACACACACACACACACACACACACACACACACACACACACACACACACACACACACACACACACACAGAGAGAGAGAGAGAGAGAGAGAGAGAGAGAGAGAGAGAGAGAGAGAGAGAGAGAGAGAGAGAGAGAGAGAGAGAGAGAGAGAGAGAGAGAGAGAGAGAGAGAGAGAGAGAGAGAGAGAGAGAGAGAGAGAGAATTTCTGCCGTGACCTTCCCCTCAAGGGAGTTGCAAGGAATAAGTGTCAAAGTAGATTTAACTAAACAAATAGTATATCTTACTATATTGTTTGCATAGACTTAACTCCTTAGTTGTGTCACGAATTGTTAATTTATTTCTCATTTCTGCTAGCAAATTATTCACAGATTTTATTATTGATTTGCTACAACTCATTGGAAGAGATGGAAGGGTTTGCCTGAGTCTATTGTGTTGTCCACAGTGACCAATGAGAATGTCAGGATCCCCATTGTGGATGCTGCCAGAAGAGGTAACTATGAGTTGCTGGATGAGTGCCTGGCTGCCGGGGTGTCTGTCAATGCCCTGGATAAGTCTGGGTGCTCTGCCCTGCACGGGGCAGCACAGGGTGGTCACGTGGAATGCCTCAAGAGACTCCTACAGGTACCCAAGCTGGAGCTCAACTTGCAGGTGTGTTTTCCATCCAGTTATCCTCCTGTGTACCTTGCATATATTCCAACACATTATTTACTTCTCACGCATACAGTACCCTACACACACTCCCCTCTTTACAACTGAGTCAATTTTCATGCTCATTTCATATTTGTATTACATGTATTTCATATTTTCCGTCTTCCTTGATCTACCTATTGGAAACCTACAGTCTTCTTCAGAATGTTTAACAAGCTTCACCCAGTCAAAGCTGATGGATAATTGTGTGAAATGTAACAAGCCTATGATTGAAATAGACGGGCATTACTGTCTTTTATCCACTCTTTGTTTGCAGAACAAGATGGGGGACACACCTCTGCACTGTGCTGCGGTGAGAGGCCACAGTGAGGTGGTAAAGCTATTACTGGAGCACGGTGTCAACCAGGACCTAACCAACAAGTAAGGACAGTCAGCACAGCCATGCCTATGCTGGCGCGCATACACACACACACCCACGTCCCCGCCTGCCCTCGGCAAGGCGTGGGTTCGAACCCTGCTCAGGTAGCTAAGGATTTTTTACATACAGGCAGCAGTTAATGTTTCCTTTGAGCAAGGGGATGGGAGTGTGATGTGTGAGAAGTCTCGGCTCTTTCGGGGAGGGTAATGGCGGACGATCACGAGTCCAACGTGGGATCCTCCAGACTATAGTGAATAACACACACACATGGGTTCCCATCTTGCTCAAGATGCTAAGCTTTCACTGATGATCAAGCAGTTACTCTCCTCCTTGAACAAGAGGATGAGGTGTGTGTTGTGTGAAAGATCACAGTCTTACCCATAGGGAAACAGAATGTCAAAACCAGAGCCATCAGTATACACCGGAGTGAAATTATTATGAATAGTAAAGTGTTCAAGAAAAAGGGTTTTTAAGATGTAAGTTGGTGTATCAAACTTAGAAGAATTAAAAAGGGCAGAAGAGCATATAAGGGGGTGGGTACAAGCCATGGCGGAAAGGAATGGGTATGGAAAGGGAGTACCTCTAAATCAAGAAAGTGGCCGTGGTAATCGTGGATGGGAGGAGAAACTACTATGAAGAGCTTGTAGAATAGTGATCTTAAAAGTAGAAAACTGGTGTAGTCTGACATAACTTTGGAGGGAAAGGAGTGTGCAGCATCGGGAAAGTGATGGTAAGCCTGATTCTGAGTCCAGGCTGGGGAAGATGGAAAAGCGAGGTATAAGCCTAAGTGATGGATTGGGTCAAGTGAGGTTAAGAGAGTGGCAGAAGCTGAAGAGTATTTATGGCATCCATAATCAAGAGTGGAGAGTATCAAGGAAACATGTAGATGGAGAAGTGTTTACCTGTCCACACCCCAAGATATATGGGAAAGAGTTTTTAAAAGTTGGAAATGTCGAAGAGCATTTTGTTTTATGGCTACTATGTGTTCTTTCCAAGTAAGTTTATGGTCGAAAATGAGGCCTAGGAATTTGCCTGAGGAGCGGGATTGTAATTGATTTTCATAGAGATCAAGCAAAGATGCAGTTACTGTATGGGAGCAGGTGAAGAAAATTGAATAGGATTTAGTAGTTGAAAATCTGAAACCATGATTAGCGGCCCAAAAAGAAATATTTGATATAGCATATTGTATAAACTGTTGGAGTGTTGAGGGGGAGGAGCCAGAGGTATAGATAGCAAGATCATCTACATAGAGGAATGATCTTACACCTATTGATAATGAAGATATAATGTTAATGGCAATAAGAAATAGGATGGTGCTAAGAACCCATCCTTGAGGGACATCTTCATATTGAGTATAAGAGGAAGAGACGGATGAGGCAACTCGAAGACGAAAGGTTAGATTATTAAGGAAAGATTGGATAAATATACCCATGCATAGACTACACTATACTTGACTGGACACTCGAAATCGGACCTTTTGCAAACAGGCTCTACAGCAGATTTTTAGAAAAATCAAATCAAATACTTAGAATTAAGATAAAAACCTCAAATAAAAAGCAAACACCTCAGAGTGATGTAAAGAATATGTTTATGAGCAACAAAAACAAATTAGTCAACATACGTCATCGGTGGGCGACAATTATTAAATCCTAAGAAACCAAGAAAAACAAAATTTGCAATAATTTCCAGGAATATTGGAATTTCAATCTGAAAACACTTACATGCATAGCCCATGTAGTCTATATTAATATGCAATACCATAGAATACACCATACGTGACTGTGCACTCGAAATCGGGTCTTTCGCAAATGTGTTCTGAGGCGATTTTTTGTTTGTTTTATTTGAATAAAATACTTAAAATCATCATAGAAACCTCAAACAAAAAGCAAATACCTCAGAGTGATGTGAAGAATATGTTTATGAGCAACAAAAACAAATTAATCAACATACATTATCGGTGGGCGACAATTATTAAATCCTAAGACACTAATAAAAACACCATATTTGCAATAATTTCCAGGAATATTGGAATTTAAAACTGAAAACGCATACATACATAGCCAATGTAATCCATACTAATATACATGCATGCTTAAAATAAGATTTGAAACTATTTCCAAATATTCAGTTTGTTTTCTACGTTTTCACTGAGCATGGCAGGATACACAACACCTTAGTGTTGAGAGAGTAATTGTAAAATATAACCAAAACTTGAACACAACACCCTAAGTCATTCGTAATCAATTCACTCATACTCATACTTCACTCATACTTTCATATACCCATAAATAACATCAAGAAGAAAAAAACGTAACATTCCTAATCAACTTACGATGTTTGCGGAGTGTCATCGAGAGAGCGTTTCTCAGAGACTGTGTAAAATAACTCCATTGTAATTCCTTATTGGTGATGGTCTCTAGTCAGCTTGTTGGTTTCATTGCCTCCTCCTCCTCTTCTATCTAGCAATGTTCTTTCCAATGATCTTATCACCATACATCACTTTCCCGGCGTACGTACTTTTCCTTTTATCCTGCTATGCACAGTGAAAACGTAGAAAACAAACAAAATATTTAGAAATAGTTTCAAATCTTATTTCAAGCATGATTCAGAGTATACAATAGAAGCTGATGAAGCTACGGTCACACTAGGTTTTGCTAACGCTAGCCTGGCTTCCGTTTTTTCTGGATTTACAGCGATACGACTACCAGTCTGGTCACACGTGTAGAAGAACTAACCTTGTGGAATCAGCTGATCATAACAACAACACAAGCTGTTATGGAGGAAGCACTTCTCTTCTTCTTCTGCTCATGAACATTTTCCATGAGACTTATAATAGCGTCATGGGACCAATGAATTGAACTATTTATGTTGTTGACCTTTGTAAAGGATTGTTTTGGTCTTCTTCTTGTGACCTCTTTCGCCTTTTGCGCCACGAATTGTTGTGAAAAATTCATTCCCAAGCCGATATAACGATTATATGACATTTGATTACAATCAAATCATATTCAGGAATGGTGATTTCACAATATGTGATGTTTGATTTCAGAAATTATTGCGAATTTGCCAGAAATTTTTGCTATAAACAATATGCTTTATACACAACTCCCACACGATTTTTCACTCAAACTTGTAACCTTTATGTTAATTTCCTATTTGCAAAAGTTGTAAAATAATTTTTTATGTTCAGCCATGGTTCAGCAATCATTACTGATTGTAAAGACATGAAATACAATGTCCTAAGTAGAATATGAACTGATATATGAAGTATTATCTGTCATCACTCATAGCAGCGGAATCTATAGGACCGAAATGTAATATCGTCTGTCAGCGATTGTCGCAAGTGTCCAGTCAAGTATAGTGTAATCTATGACCCATGTTATCAGTAATTTTAAGGGAGAATAGCTAATGGAATATATGATATCTTCATGTAGTATCATAAGCTTTTTCTAAATCAAGGAATACTGTGATAACTGACTCTTTACGGCTAAAGGCTTTTAATGTTAAGTTTCTAGGTGTGTTAGGGAGTCTGCAGTACTTCTAGCTCGTCGGAATCCAAATTGTGAAGATGATAAAAACATTTTGACACATAAGGGGTACATTTACCATTCTTTCCAATAGTTTACATAAACAGCTGGTCAAAGCAATAGGCCAGTAATCTTGTGGGAAATTATCAGATTTTTTAGGTTTGAGGAAAGGGATAACAAGGGCTCCTTGCCATGTAGTGGGAAAGTCTCCCTTCATCCAGATTCTTTTAAAAATTGCTAATAGGAAAGGTAAGGATAATGGTAGTAGGTGTTTCAGCATAAGGTTATGGATACCAACAAGACCTTCACAGGTATTACGGTAGGATCTAAGAGCTAATGTTAATTCAAGGGAGGAAAAAGGAGTATTATAAGACTCTCTGGATGATAAAGAGAAGGTGATAGGGTTTTGTTCAGCCATCAATTTAATATTAGTGAACTATGGAGGGAGATGAGATCCATTATTGATTTTACTTAAGAATGAGCCTCTCATTAGGTACCAGTAGT
Organism: Cancer borealis; assembly: GCA_036785275.1. NCBI lineage: Eukaryota > Metazoa > Arthropoda > Malacostraca > Decapoda > Cancridae > Cancer > Cancer borealis. The sequence continues at coordinate 115,660 of JAXIVD010000258.1, read as the reverse complement.
GGATCGGTAATGTGTTCATCATTTATATGTAATACAGGTGCAGGAGAGGGTGGATGTTTACCAGAGAGATTATGTATTAGTCTCCATATAGCTGATAGGGTGATTTTGATGTTAAAGACGAGACATAACTGCGCCAACTTAGGTTTTTTGAGGTGCTTATTATTTTTCTAAAAACAGCAGAAGATCTTTTGAAAAAAATAAAAGCCGAGAAGTGTCCAGGTGTGTTGCGTTTGTGGCGCAAAATACACCAGGCAGCATGTTTTACATATAAAGCTCTGATTGTAAAAGGTCTAGTGGTACGGGGATCAAAATAAACGCAGCACTCAAAACAGTTACAGAAAAATAGGTTAGGTCTATAGTGGTAGAGAATAATAATGATGGTAAGGGAACATTTGAAAGTGAGGTGAAAGAATGCCAGTCAGCTCTTTTAAAACATCAACGGGAGGGATTACGGGTCGGAACACAAGAGATGGGAGAGAGTAAAATAGGAAAATGGTTACTAAAAGGATATTGGTCTGGAACTGATCAGTGAAAATACAAACTGAGGGGAGGGGTGCATAAGGATTGCATAAGGGTGCATAAGGATAGCATTGAGTTTTTGTAACAAAATGTATAGGACAGTCCGAGTTGAGAATAGAAAGATTAGAGGTAGACAGGTAAGCTCAAGGCAGTGACCACAGGAATTCACTCTTGAATCCCCTGTAGTGTATGTCGACAATTAAAGTCGCCGACTATCATCAAAAGGGAGGGAAGTTGGGAGATTAGGTCGTGGAGGTTATCAAAATTAATAAGATGGGAAGGTGAGAAATAAACAGAAACAATAGTAATCCAACTGATTTAACCCGTACTGGTGATCAAATATTGAGTTATACTTTATCTGATGTTATCAAGTCTTAAGTCAAACCAGGTTACATTAGAATCAACACTCTTCGGAATCATAGGTTCAAGTGGGAGTATATAAAAGGGATATGTGGTTTTCTGGCTTTACTGAATTATCTTAAAATAGTTATACACAGGAAGCTGTGTCACAGCTTATCTCACATGCTCTCACTACGAGACCTTTAACTTCTGCGGTTCGTTATTCAATGTGAGCTTATACAATGGGTGTGTACTTCACCTGCATATATCCTTATAACGTACATAAAACCATATATTGATACAGGTATATTGTATCAACCTCAAAAAGTCAAGTACATATAGGTAGAGATATAGAGTACCTTCCTAATATAACAAAGTATATAAACAGGTACATATATATTGTACCTGATCTATTAAATGCAATAATGTAGTGTAATCACACTCCTGCTAATACTACAATCCTATTACAAAATACTGCAGTGCCTGTTCTCCAACACCCTATCACAATCTATTATAACAACTCTTCTGGCCCTCAACTTCTACTCACGATATGTAACAACTGCATGTTACAGCTCTGCTCATCCCACGTCTCCAAGATAGTACTGGTTAGTACGGGGGTCTGGCTACAAGTGATCCTCTCTGCCTGGTGTTAGCTTTGGGTGCCTAGGTGGTAGAGGGTCTATGGTTTTGGGTGCCATAGCAGAAATGTATGGTGTCGATCACTCCCGTTATCATATCAGCTCCAATTCGCGCTCCTGCCGTCCCGCATCTTGCCTTGACCCCGTCCCATCTACGCTCCTCACCACTTCCGGTCATTGGTCTAATCTATGGTTTCTGAGTACGTATCATTCGTTGTTCATTTCGTCTATTCCTTCCTTCGCTTCTGTTCTATTTTCCTTTGTTTCTATGTCTTCCTCCATAAGGGCAGGTATGTTGGGTTCCAACACAACATTGAAGGAAGATTTGTTACACATTACAAGGAATAGTCGCTTCAATGTTGAGGTAGGTAAGTATATGGTGCCTTATGATGGATAAGAATAGAAGCAGCATCAATAGAATGAGGAGAATGGATGAAGTGGTAATTAGGGATTGGTGTGGGTGGTTGAACCAAGGTTTCTTGAAGGAATTAAACATGAGGTTCATAGATAGAGTAGATAGCGGAGGTCATTTCTATGGAAGCAGAAAACATAGATATTCCAGTGGAGAATGGACATCGTTGAATAATGAATGAAAGAAAATTAACAAGTTGTGATTATAGTAGGAATAGGAGTAATGGGATTAGGAGAGGTGGAGGGATCAGAAGTAGGAGTTATAGAAGTAAGGGCAGTATCTGGCAGGAGGCATTTTAGATTGAGGAATTATGTAGCAGGGATTCACGAGAAAATCCAGGAGGTAAAGGATAGTCAAGAGGAGATTTTCTAGTAGATGTAGCTGTGAGGGTGGGAGGTGAGGAGTGGGAAAGGGGTGATAGAGAAGGAGGAGAGGATGAGGAAGGGGATGGGGTATAGGACTGGAAGGAAGATCATTGGATGGTTGATGAACTTTGCTAAAACACATAAGATGTTCTCGAAAGTGGTATGTGGTGGGGGTAGGAGATGGAAAAGGGTATTAATGAAAGATTTTGCTATGAAGGCTTCAATGTCAGAGATGGTCTCACTAAGGGAAGAAAGGGATGTGGGAGTAAAAATTTTCTTGGCCGAAGGTTGTAGGGAAAAAGTATTAGTGATTTAGAGGAAGTAGAATCAGTAGAAGGCTTTGGAAGGGAAACACAGGAGCAATGCTTGGTGTTTGGTACCCGAGTACGATGTGGAGGTGGGTAAGGTTTGAAGTTGAAGGAGTAGAGGTTGGGGTATCTGGGTTTAGTAGAGAAATTTTCTTATTCACTGGCACTGAAGTGGAGGAGGTAATTGTGCTAGATGGAGGAACAAGAGGAGTGGGAGAGGAAGTGGTATGAGTGGAAGAAGAAGGATGTGATGTAGTAGGATGAGACATTGTTAGTGGTGGTCTGTGGGGTGTTAATGGAGAAACGCTGAGAGAGAGGAACCTGTTGGAAGCCACAGAGACTGGCTTCTTGTCTAGCTCCTTTGAGTGTTAGGCCATGTTTGAAGCGGAGGGCAGCAACCTCTTATTCAAATTTGTAAACAAGGCAGCCTCGAAAGAAGACATTATGTTCTTGGGTGTGGTTTGCACAGATGCATGTTGTTGAGGGACAGTATATATGGGTATGGCCAGGTAAGGCAGAGGGGGCAGCATGCAGTGGATCCACAATATTTTGCTGGATGTCCGAATCTCCAGCAGTTTTGGCACTGACGGGGGAGAGGAAAGTAAGGTTTAACCTTACAGAAGGCTCCGCCTATGTATACCCTGTCTGGAAGATCTTGTCCTTTGAATTAAATTCTTGCAACATTTACTGGATGTTTGTGACGTCCACGAGGATTAATGGTAAAGTAGGATACATGAGTGATATCATGTTCGTCTGCAATCAGTTCTAAAAGGTTAGGAGAACAGTCAGACCAACTGACGCTGTCTGGGCAGATTTCATCAGGAATGAAAACGGTACCAATACGAGTGTTGAGTCGAGTATTAGGGGACACTGGGAATGGTTTCCCATCAAGGTCTTTTAGAGTAAGCATTGCTTCAGCTTGGGAGTCTGAGTTAACAATGACTAGGTGAGATCTGTCTAGCCTTGTGTGGAAGGTTACCCTTCCCACCTGTCTTTGGATGCATTTCTGGAATTGGAAAATATTTCTTGAGTATGGAGCATGAGCAGGGATATGGAAGTTTATGTTCCATTAGCGAGGACCAAAGAGGATGGATAAAGGAAGGTGATTAGTGGTAATGGATGGGTGTGGGCGAGAGTGAAAGGAGGAGGGAACAGTCCGAGAAGAGGAAGAGGCCAGGGTAGAGAGTTAGTGAGGGGTTTTACTTTTTGGTGGTATATATGGTTCAAAGGTGGTTATACTGGAGAAAGATACAGATGTAGAAGTAGGGGTTGGTGTTGGTGTTTGAGAAATAGATAAAAGAGGAGGTGGGTGAGACAAGGGAGTTGACAGATAGGTGGTTAGAGGAGTTTTCAGAGCCTTGGTCAGAGGTGTGTCCTTGTCAAAGTCAGGGAAGTCGGGGGGATGAAATTTTTTAAGTGCATTCCCCAGTGCACCTGTTAATTTAAAATTTTCTTAATTGTCCATGATGAGCCGAGTGTAAGTGGGAGATATAACTGGTCTGATCCCCATAAACCCCATGAAAAAGGGAGGATATACTGTGTCTATGGCCTCAGGCCATTCATGACTGAACTTCTTGTTAGCCTTTCATCCTCTCAGCACGGCTCTTACATTTTAGAAAAGAAGAGGATAGTGAGAGGTTAAGAAAAAATTATATATAAAACAAAGGGAAGTAAAGCCAGAAAAAGGAAAAAGCCAAGCAAAAATTGGTTGGACTGGAGATTGAAGTCCGAAGCTTCACAGCATCAGACCTCAATCTCTGATCCACAATGGCAATGGGCTTGGAAACAAAAGAGAGATAACGGCTGGTGATCACAAGTCCAGCACGTGATCCTCAAGACTGTCATGAATAACACACTTGTATGTACAAGTGTATTATATTTATCACTCAAAAGTCAGATATAACACAAGAACGAGATGGATTGCACTGTATTTAGACTTTAAAAAGGCATTTGAATAGGTTCTGCACAGGAGATTACTATGAAATTTAGAATACATTGGAGGACTGAAGGGAACAATTAAGAACTGGATGGTAGTCCCTGATAACAAGAAAAATTAAAACAGTGGTAAAGGATGAAAAATTAGAATAGAGGTTAGTGAAAAGTGGAGTATTGGTAAACAATAATGGTTTTTAGTAGTATATGTAAATGAAGTTACAGGAGTAAAAAGTTACTTAAGTCTGTTTGCAGATGATGCAGAATTATTAAGGAAGATAAGGAAAAGAAGGGGATAGTGGGAGGTAAGAAAGAAAAGGCATGAAACAAGGGAAAATGAAACTAGAAAAAGGCCAAGTAAAAATTGGTCGGACCAGAGACTGAAGTCCGAGGTATCACTGCATCGGGCCACAGTCTCTGGTCCTGAAGTCCCTCCACAATGGCAATGTGCTTGGCAACGGAGGGGCAGCAGAGATGACGATAGGACACAAAGAAGAATGGATAAGGTTGGGATAGAGGACAATGGGGGAGAGGAGGAATGAAGGACCCATATCAGAGGAAGTCAAGTCTATAACAGCTCCTATAAATGTACCCTACCCTGGGATATTGATCAAAATTTGTATGGATTGTCGTACAGTCAATAGTACATAGAATTACAAAAAATCGAAAGATATCAGGAGACCTGTGGGTGTATAGCAAAAGTACCTGCAGAACTATAGTCATATTATAGCATTCGGGACCAAGATGTAGGTGGGGGAGGTGAAAGAGAGGCAAGGACAAGTTAACCTTTATTACAAGTCCCTCAAGTGTTTTGAAGAATTTTCCTATTTAAGCAATGTGATTGATGTAGGAAGCAGTACAATTGTGAGTATGAGGGTGAGAATTAGAAGTCTCTACCTATATACCCAGCTGATATCATCCTTAAAGGGAGTTAGGCAAGACAAGGTGCTTAAGCTTTCAGAAGACATCTCCCCCATGGGATCTATCTTGACGTGGTGGGGGGGCTTGTGTGTCCATCAGGACCGACAAGATGATGCCGACCGTAAGCTGGTGTGGGTCACCAGTGCCGCCCGCCAGGGGGATCGCCCATCGTGGGCCGTCCTGTGTTAGCTGGAGGGTGCCTGGGCCAGTAGACATCGAGGCTGGGGTCTTTGCTCACCGCTGCGTGGGCAAACTTTCGGTGCCACAAGGGTTGCCTTTTAAACCAGGTAGTCCTGTGGGGGACGAGGTACCCTGTCCCCGGCGGCAGCGCTCGGCCCCTTTTGCCAGTCCGGTAGGCGGTTTACCCGTGACCCCCGATGCCATTCTTATTAACTCACATCAGTATATGGATAATCAAAATTCACCATGCCCCCCTCGAGTGGTATCCGACCAGTCCCTCTAGGCCTCTGCTGCTGGTCGCCCTCCCCCTGACACTTCTGCCTGCCCAATGGACCTGGTCTCGACCTCTGCCCGTTCCTCAGACTCCTAATACTATACCACCTTCTACTCCCCCTACTCTCCCTTGTACCCCTGCCCCCTCCACAACTTCTCCATCCTATGCCCCACCTCCCACATCTCTCTCCTGCTACCACCACCCCGCCTCCCCCAAGGTTCGGTCCTCATTGCTCCTCATCCTTCTCTACCACTACCACAGCCTCTATTTGCACCCCTGTAGTCTCCTCATCTCACCTGCCCCCTGCTCCTCCTTCTACCGTCCCTATTTCCAGCGCCCCTTCTACTACCTCTCTTCCCTCCCCTGTGTCTACCACTCTCCCGACTCTCTCTTCCACTCCTACCATCCCTCCCTGTCACATCTACATCTTCTTCTATTACTACCTTAGCTCCTTATGTTCCCTCTTCCTCTAAGAAGACTACGGCAGAGCCCCGGACTGGCTCCTCTCGTGGCGCGTCTCACCCCTCTGCCTATGACCTCTTCTTTGCCCCTACCCGCTGGGATTGTTTCTTCACTATCCCCCCCTCCGCTCCCTTCGCTGAGAATACCCTCCTCTTTCAACGCTGTTTACAGGAACAAGTGGGCAAGGCCCACTTTCAGAACCGACCTGACCGTTCATGCCTGGTACGTGTGGAGTCTGAGGCTCAGTCTCAGGCCATGGCCAACTTATTGGCCTCATCCGGTACCCCCTTCTGTGCGACCCCTGACGACCGTCTCAACACATGCACTGGCACTGTTGCAATCTCCCCACAAGACTGCCCTATTGATGACAAGGTCTGGTCAGACTGTCACACTGACCTTTTAGACCTACTCAGCGAGTATGACGCTGTCACAGTTCGCTGCTATACCTTGTCCCCCCGAGGTCGCCAGAAAAACTCCACCAATGTTGCACGGATCTCCTTCAAGCGCCACGATCTCCCTACCCATGTCTACGTTGGGGGCATCATGCTCCCCGCCCGGCCTTATGTTCCTCCAGTGCCGCCAGTGCCGAAACTGTTGGCACTTTGGACACCCCGAAAAACACTGCCGCTCCGCTCTCCGCTGCCCTTTGTGTGACTTTACCCACACCCGTGATCTATGCCCTTCTACTACCCGGCGCTGCTGCAATTGTGGTGGCACCCATAATGCTCTCTACCGCGGCTGCCCAACTTACAAGTTTGAGGCTGAAGTTGCTGGTATTCGCTTCGGTGACGGTCTCACATTACGTGAGGCTCGTCAGAAAGCCTGCCGCCTAGGCTTCACTCCTTCTCCTCACCATGTTGCTGCCTCCGCCTCTTCCCCTCACTCTCCAGCCACGTCCTCTTCTTCCCGCCCCGGTCCTCGGCCTCCCCCCCAACCCTTCCTTCCACCCATCCCTCTCCTCTACCTCCTTCCTCTTCCTTCTCTCCCTCCCACCTTCCATCCTCCATCTCCTGCTCTAATTCTTTTGCTGTCCTTGACCCTGATACTCCTACCTCCACCACTGTCTGTACTCCTGCCCCTCCCTCTCCATGCCCTCAGCGCTCCCACTCTACCAAACGACAACACCACTCTGAGGCTTTGGTCTACTCTCCCCCACCAACCCCCTCTCCTGCTCCCGCCTTGATCTCTTCACCCCCTTTCCACCTCTCTAAAAGGACTCGCCCTGCACCTTCCTCGCCCGCTCCTTCCGAGGGTGATAACCTCGATGCCATCATCACGGTCATGAAGAACATGGCTCCCTTGTCCTCTCCTCCTACCTCCTTATCTTCTCCACCGGCCTCTCCTATCCAGGTCGTGGCTTCTGTTCACCCACCTCCCAAGCACCTCCCTCCTATCCCGACTCCCCCTCCTCCATCTTCTTCCTCTGCTGTCTCCCCTCCCCAACCCCTCCTCCACCTTCTTCCTCTGCTGTCTCCCCTCCTCCAGCCCCCTTCCCCCCCTCTGCCCCCAGCGCTCCGCCCTCTCCCCCTTCCCCGCTTTACTCTCCCCTCCCCTCCTCGTCTTACCCCGCCTGTTCTTCGCTGCAGTCCCCTTCGTCTGCCCCTCCTCCACCTTCCTCTCCTCTCTCTTCCCCTACCACCTGGCTACTCCCGCACCGATCTCCTCTCTCAACCTTCCCCCTCTCCCCCTACCTCACCCGCTTCTGACCCCCTTCCTTCTTCCTTACTTCTTATGGATATGAACCCCGGTCCTTTACCCCCTGCGAACGCTCCTCCCTCACCTTCCCCCATTCCGAGTCTTATTCCCTTCTGATCATGTCTGTTCTTCAGTGGAATATATCCTTTCTCCGTGCCGCTAACGCCCTTCATCTAATCTAACCCCTACCCGATCCTCCCCCCCACCTAGCCATGCTACCCAACTCTACTACCTAACCCTACTACCCCAATAGTACCATATGGCCTTTGTTGCCTGGCACATTTTCCCCCCCACATTACAATTACAATTTTAGAAGACATTATAGTACTCTCCCCTCTCCCTCTGCATTTTGTTTGTAGAATACACAAGAGTGGCTTCTCAGACCCCTAGCACCATCTCTTTAGGTCACCTTTTACAATGCGCAGGAAATACAATGGTGGTATAGTGGATTGGGTAAAAAGAAATACGTTGAAGTGGTTTGGTCATAGGGAAAGAAAGAAGTGTGAAGAGTTTGTGAAGAAAGTGTATGTTAATGAAATTATACTGAGTCCTAGGAGAGTAAGGTCAGTTGTAAGATGGAAGGATAGGATAAAAGAGTACATGGATGAAAGAGGTGCTAATAGAGGGGGAGCGATAGGCATTGAATGTGTTAGTCTGGTGATGGAAAGTAGACTGAGATGATGACCAAGTGATTGGGTACAAAGAGTTGGAGGTCTGAACATTGGAATAAAGTGCTCTAGTAGAACTTCAGCCTTTGCAAGGAGGACTTTGTAGCCTAAGATGCCATTAAGTTAACAAGACTAATTCATGCATGTATGAAGTATTATAAATTTCAAAATGATGATAATGAATAACATAATAATCTCCCCACCAGTAAACATTAACTCATCATCCACCATCCTCAGGGAGGAGCATACCCCACGCACCCTAGCCAAGAGAGGCACCATCATCACACTGCTCGACCAGGGCCTGGATAATGAAGAAAGCCATTCAGGTTTTGAACATCAAGACTATGAGTTAGGAGATTCCGAGGACTCTGACTGAACAGTGAAAGCTGTTAATTCTTACCTATGTGCCTTACAGAAGCCTTTTAATTTGCAGTGCTGTTGTTAGCTTTAGTCATGCAAAGAGGTATTAGTCGATGCACTATGAGGGAGAGAAGTGTCCTAAATTGTAGTCTCTGCTACACCTTATAGTTAAATGAGGAATCTGATGATAAACTGTCACATCCCAGGTTTATGTACAACCATGTCAAGCATTCTTAATTAGGCAGATATGGCAACACTATGATATATGAATCCAAACTATGATATGAAACAGCATTGTTTACAAAGAGATTGTACTCTTGCCGTGTGTGGCCGCATGGTTCTATGCAGAACTACATTTTTCTTTCTTCTATTACCCCTTGCCTGTCCCTTTCTGCTAATGTTCTATCGATCTCTATCTATTTACCATACTGTTATCTCCCTAAAGTGGGGTAGCCAAGACAAGGCATACATATACACACCCATGCACACATACATATACATTCCTATCATGTAGCTCCTAGGCCCCCAAAAGAGAAGAGAAGTGAAATGCATCCTGTCCAAACACTGGGTTTCATGTTTTAGTTAAATGGAAAATTCCATATTTTAGGAATATGGCATGTATGTATATGCTGGACCTATTTTATCCTATCTATATTTTGTGATGCTTCGTTCCCTTCAGAAATGTGCCCAGGCCAGAGCCTCGATATCAGAATTCCAGATCTGCTTTGGTTATGAAATTCAGTATTACTTCTTCAAGTATATTGGATCCAGTCCAGTATTAAAATTCTTAAAAATGAGTCTTTCAATTAAAGTATATATCTGTTTTGCACAGCAATATGTAGAACTTCAAAACTTTTTTTAGAGAATGTAAAATCAGTGGAAACTAACTTATATAATTATAGCCTCAAAATTATACTGATAAAACAATGATGAAACCTGCTTCAATCAAAATACTGTAAATTTACTTGTTCATGTTTTTTATTCAAGTTAGTGTTGTGAAACTTAAAGTTGCTAGTTGAAAGGTATTTAAATACTTTTAAAAAAAACTAACTTTTCAGTCGTCTAAAGGTAAACCTTGTAAATATTTGATTTACCAGATTTTGAGCATTTTTACAATGAAAGGAGAACAAGAGCTATTAATTAAGTAGGAAAAAATTTGAATAAAATCATGTTTTGTTTTTTTTCTCCAAAAATCAGTCAAAGTTATAAATGGGCAAGGTAGCTTAGCTTCAAAGGTGTGTGTGTTGAGTTGTAGGAGGATGGAATAAAAGTGTTGACTTACAGGCTTACTAGGTAAAGGGGATGCTATAAAGATACTGGGAAACTTTCATTTGTTAGAGTGACAAGAAGGCTGAGTGTTGTGCAGTTGGAGTGTACTGGATGCAAAGGGGATGTAGTATATGGTTGGCAAACAAAAAAGAAGCAACACTGATGGGTTATGTAACTAAAGACAGTCATTTAAATTAGAACTGGCGAAACAAACTTATGACACTCAACTCTCTTAAGTCTTACGCAAGTGAACAAGGCCCATGTATGTTACCAGAATTTGGGATGGCAAAATGAGATACAGAGGGAGTATTCAGTTAATGTGAGGTTAGATGGGAAACTGATCTGGAATCAGCCAAGAGAGATGAAAAATAAAAATGTATTGGTATTGGGGATTAGATCACATGATGAAAAATAAGCGTATAAATGTTTACCACTAAAACCATGATCATCATCATAGTTTACTTGGGCTTTTCTAATCCGTTTCTATACTTTTAGATAAATTCATAGTGTTTTAAGTTATCACCCTATATTGTTTTTAGTATCCCTTTATAATCTTGTGGTTTGTATGATAGGGTTCTCTTCAGTGTTGAGTAATTCTGAACTTTTACATTCCTATTTCTATGTTACCTGTACATACTTCACCCCCCCATGGGATCTACCTTGTCGTGGTGGGGGGGCTTGTGTGTCCGTCAGGACCAACAACATGATCCCGACCGTAGGCTGGTGTGGGTCACCGGTGCCGCCCGCCAGGGGGATCGCCCGTTGTGGGCCGTCCTGTGTTGGCTGGAGGGTGCCTGGGCCAGTAGGCATCGAGGCCGAGGACTTTGCTCGCCGCTACGGGGCAAACTTTCGGTGCCACAAGGACTGCCTTTTAAAACGGGTAGCCCTGTGGGGGACGAGGTACCCCGTCCCCGGCGGCAGCGCTCGGCCCCTTTTGCCAATCCGGTAGGCGGTTTACCCGTGAGCCCCAATGCCATGATCATTAAAAACAATAGTATATGGATAAATCAAATTTAAAAAGTCCCCCTCAAGTGGTATCTGACCAGTCCCTCGAGGCCTCTGCTGCTGGTCGCCCCCTACCTGACACCTCTGCTTGCCCAATGGACCTGGTCTCGACCTCTCTACCTGCTCCTCAGACCATTCCACCTTCTACTCTCCCTTGTACCCCTACCCCCTCCACAACTTTTCCATCCTATGCCCCACCTCCAACATCTCTCTCTCCTACTACCACCACCCCACCCCCCACAGGGTTCGGTCCTCATTACTCCTCATCCACTACCACAGCCTCTATTCGCACCCCTGTAGTCTCCTCACTTCACCTGCCCCCTGCTCCTCCTTCTACCGTCCCTATTTCCAGCACCCCTTCTACTACCTCTCTTCCCTCCCCTACGTCTACCGCTCTCCCGACTCTCTCTTCCACTCCTACCACCCCTTCAGCCTCCCTCCCCGTCACATCTACATCTTCCTATATTACCACCTTAGCCCCTTATGTTCCCTCTTCATCAAAGAAGACTACCGCACAGCCCCGGACTGGCTCCTCTCGTGGCGTGTCTCACCCTTCTGCCTATGACCTCTTCTTCGCCCCTGCCCGCTGGGATCGTTTTTTCATTATCCCCCCCTCCGCTCCCTTTGCTGAGAATACCCTCTTCTTCCAACGTTGCCTACAGGAACAAGTAGGCAAGGTTCATTTCCAAACCCGACCTGACCGTTCATGCCTGGTACGCGTGGAGTCTGAGGCTCAGTCTCAGGCCATGGCCAACTTATTGGCTCCATCCGGTACCCGCATCCATGCAATCCCTGACGACCGTCTAAACACATGCACTGGCACTGTCGTAATTTCACCACAAGACTGCCCAATAGACGACAAGGAATGGTCAGACTGTCACACTGACCTATTAGATCTACTCAGCGAGTACGACGCTGTAACCGTTCGCTGCTACACCTTGTCCCCCCGAGGTCGCCAGAGAAACCCCACCAATGTTGCACGGATATCCTTTAAACGCCACGAACTCCCTACCCATGTCTACGTTGGGGGCGTCGTGCTCCCAGTCCGGCCTTACGTTCCTCCACCTCGCCAGTGCCGAAACTGTTGGCGTTTTGGCCATCCAGAAAAACACTGCCACTCCGCTCTCCGCTGCCCTTTATGTGGCCTTACCCATACCCGCGATCAATGCCACAACACTACCCACCGCTGCTGCAATTGTGGCGGCCCCCATAATGTTCACTACCGCGGCTGCCCAACTTACAAGTTTGAGGCTGAAGTCGCTGGTATTCGCTTCCGTGACGGTCTCACATTACGTGAGGCTTGTCAGAAAGCCCGTCGCCTAGGCTTCACCCCTTCTCCTCACCATGTTGCTGCCTCCGCCTCTTCCCCTCACCTTCCAACCATGTCCTCTTCTTCCCGCCCCGATCCTCGGCCTTCCACCCATCCCTTTCCTCTACCTCCTTCCTCCTCCCTCTCTCCCTCCCACCCTCCATCTCCTGCTCTAATTCTTTCGCTGTCCTTGACCCTGATACTCCTACCTCCATCACTGTCTGTACCCCTACCCCTCCCTCTCCACGCCCTCAGCGCTCCCACTCCAACAAACGACAACACCACTTTGAAACTTTGGTCTCCTCTCCCCCACCAACCCCCTCTCCAGCTCCCGCCTTGATCTCTTCACCCCCTCTCCACCTTGCTAAAAAAGACTCGCCCTGCACCTTCCTCGCCCGCTCCTTCCGAGGGTGATAACCTCGATGCCATCATCGAGTACATAAAGAACACGACTCCATTGTCCTCTCCTCCTTCTTCCTCATCTCCTCCCCCGGCTCCTCCTATCCAGGTCGTGGCCTCTATTCACCCACCCCCCAAGCACCTTCCTCCTACCCTGACTCCCCCTTCTCCACCTTCTCCCTCTGCTGTCTCCCCTCCTCAACCCCTCCTCCAGTCCACCTCCCCCCCCCTCTGCACCCGGCGCTCCGCCATCTCCCCCTTCACCGCTTTACTCTCCCCTCCCCTCCCCGTCTTACCCCGCCTGCTCTTCGGTGCAGCCCCCTTCGTCTGCCCCTCCCCCACCTTCCTCTACTATCCGATCTATCCTCTCTCTTCCCCTACCACCTGGCTACTCCCGCACCGATCTCCTCTCTCAATCTCCCCCCTCTCCCCATACCTCATCCGCTCCTGACCCTCTTCCTTCGTCCTTACCTCTTATGGATATGGACCCCGGTCTTTTACTCCCTGAGAACGCTCCTCCCTCACCTTCACCCATCCCGAGTCTTATCCCCTACTGATCATGTCTGTTCTTCAGTGGAATATTCGTGGTTTTCGTGCCCATCGACAGGATCTTCGTCAACTCATTTCCTCTTATGCCCCCATGGTCCTCTGCCTCCAGGAAACCTTCCTTACTAGCCCGCCCACCCCTATTCCTCAGTACCGCTTTTTTTCCTCCCCACACTCTATCTCTTCTTCACCAGTCTGTTGCTTCTACCCCTCTTCCCATCCCTACTACACTTCCCTGTACAGTCCTTCGTATCTACCTCCGCCGTTGGATGTCTCGTTTCCCTTTACCTTTCCCCTTCCCAGCCTCTTGATCTCGATGCCCTCCGCTCCCTTTTCTCTAACCTCCCTTCCCCCCTCCTTGTGGTTGGTGATTTTAATTGTCGCCACACCCTTTGGGGGGATTCTGTGGTCACCTCTCGTGGCCGCTCTCTCGACCACCTCCTTAAAGACTTTGACCTTACTATCCTTAATACTGCCGCCCCCACACACTTTGATCTCCGCACCCAGACTTTTTCCTGCCTCGACCTCGCCCTCTGTTCCCCTGACCTACTACTAGATCTCCACTGGTTGGTTCTTGACCACAATCCCTGTAGTGATCATTTCCCAGTTCTTCTTTCTCCTACTTCCTACATCCCTCTTCCCAGACCCTCTCGCTGGTGCTTTGGTAGAGCAGACTGGCGTGTTTTTGCCTCACTGTCTGCCCTTCGCCTCTCCTCTTCTGACATGTTGATCTACTTTATCACATCTGTTCTCGCTGCTGCTTTTGTCTCCATCCCCCGGACTTCCCGCCCCTTTGCCTCCAAATGTGTTCCCTGGTGGAACCCTGCCTGCACTACTGCCTTTCGCTTGAAACGGGCGGCCTGGAGTAGTTACCGATGTAAACGGGACACTCCCGGCCTTTGTTAACTTTAAACGTGCCTCGGCTAGGTTCCGCCGGACCACTAAATTGGCTCAGTCCAACAGTTGGCGTACTTATGTGTCTACCTTGACTTCCTCTACCCCCATTGTTTCAGTCTGGCACCGTATTCATAAATTATCAGGTAAACACCCACCTTCCTATGCTCCTGTACTTCGCCTCCCCCAGGGTGATATTGCTGAGCCCCTCCAGGTTGCCACAGAACTGGGCTCATTTTTTAGCAGCGTCAGCAGTGGTTCCCATCTTCCTCCTGAGTTTGCTGCCCTTAAGGCGACACGTGAGCACACCCTTATTACCTTCACACTCTCTTCTAATACTTCATATAACACCCCCTTCTTCCCCTCTGAACTTACCTCTGCCTTGAAATGCTGTCGTAACACCTCTGCGGGCCCTGATGGTGTTCACTATCAGATGCTCCGCCACCTTCCTACTGTCTCCCTGACCTTCTTACTTACCCTTTATAACCGCGTTTGGCTAACCGGGGATTTCCCACCCCAGTGGTGCAATGCACTTATACTCCCTTTTCTTAAGCCTAACAAGTCTGGTACTCTTCCCCAGGATTATAGACCCATTGCTCTGACTAGCTGTGTCTGCAAGCTACTTGAGCGCATGATCAATCTCCGATTGATGTGGTACCTCGAGTCAAAGAACCTTCTCTCCCCCACTCAGTTTGGCTTTCGACGTGCCCGTGGTACAGCGGAACCTCTCGCCCGCTTACAAACATATATTACTTCTGCTTTTGCCCGATGAGAATCTGTCTTAGCTGTTTTCTTTGATCTTGAAAAAGCTTACGACACTACGTGGCGCCATCACATCCTTCACCAGCTGTCCTGTGTTGGTGTCTCTGGCAACATGGGGGTTTTCCTCCATAACTTCCTGCGAAACCGTTCCTTCCGCGTTAGGGTTGCTTCCTCTTGCTCCCCCTCCTTCTGTCAGTACGAGGGTGTGCCCCAGGGCTCGGTCCTGAGTACTACCCTCTTCCTCCTGGCCATTGACGGCATCGTTTCTACCCTCCCGCCTGGTGTCAGGTCCATTCTTTATGTAGACGATTTCGCTATTTATGCCTCGAGCAGCTCCTCCTCCCTTCTCCATCGCCTTCTTCAATCTGCTGTTACTGTCACCTCCTCTTGGGCCACCGACCATGGCTTCCACTTCTCCCCTACAAAGTCTTTCTCTATCTACTTTTCACGGTCCCGTACTGCTTGTCCTCCTCCCCTTCTTCTTTATGGCACCCCTCTTGAATATCGCACATCGGGCAAGTTTCTTGGTCTTATCTTCGACTCTCGCCTTACTTGGCGCCAGCATGTCCTCTCTCTCAAGGATACCGCCTTTCGCCGCCTCCGCCTTTTACAAACCCTCTCCCATGTGTCTTGGGGTGCTGACCGCAAGACACTGCTTTCGCTGCATACTGTACTGGTCCTTTCTGTCCTTGATTATGGCTGCCATGTTTATTCTTCCGCCTCCCCCTCCGTCCTCAGCCTCCTTGACCCTGTTCATCACCTTGGTCTCCACCTCGCTCTTGGAGCTTTCCGATCCTCCCCTGTGGAGAGCTTATACACTGAAGCCGGCCTCCCTTCTCTTCCCTGTTGCCGGGCCCTCCTTTCCCTCCGCTGTTATGCCCGTTCCCTTCAATTTTCCCCCTCCGCTTTGCGTATCCCTCCTTCTCTCTGCAACCTTTGCCACTCGACCTCGCTTACCTGTTCCCTTCCCCACCCGTATGCGTGCCCTTCTGTCCCATCCTTCTTCCCCCTCCCTTAATCTGCTTCCATTCTCTGTTTCCTCTACTCCCCCCTGGCTCTCCCCTCACCTCTCCTTTTGCTCCTCTGTCTTCCCTATCTCCCCGAAATCTAATACCCCTTCCTGTGTCTTACGCTCCCATTTCTCGGCTCATCTTCCTACTCATTCTGGTAGCATACACGTTTATACAGATGGCTCCAAGTCTTCTACTGGCTCGGGCTGTGCTGTCCTGTTTCCTGACACTTATTTCCAATACTGCCTCCCTCTTGAAGCCAGTGTTCTTACTACTGAGCTGTTCGCGATTCTTTTTGCCCTCCGCCGCATCTTACGCCTCACCGCTTCTTCTTATACTATTTTTACTGACTCTCGGTCGTCCCTCTCCCTTTTATCTTCCTTTTCCTCTTCACACCCTCTTGTCCGCAACATCCAGGACTGGTTATTCCGCCTTTCTGTCCGTCACAAAACAGTTTGTTTTTGCTGGGTTCCCAGTCATGTTGGAATCCCTGGTAACGATACTGTTGATTCTCTGACACATGACGCCCTCACCCTTCCTACCTTCCTGTTTCTGATTACTTCCCAGTTTTCCGGACTTTCCTTTATACCCGCTGGCAATCTTTCTGGTCCACCCTTACCTCTAATAAACTCCACGCTGTCAAGCCCTCTGTTTTCCCTTGGTCCTACCCATCTCATCCTACTAGACGCTGGGAGACTGCCCTGGCCCGCTTACGAATTGGTCACACCAGACTCACCCATTCCTACCTGATGTCCCGTTCCCCTCCCCCCGTCTGCCCATCTTGTGGCGTCTTTTCCTCCCTTCCTCATCTCCTCCTTTCATGTCCCATCTTCGCAACCCCTCGTCTTGCAGCCTTCCCCCACCTTTCCTCCCTGTCCCGTGCCCCTCGTCTTGCTGACATCCTCGCTGAGTCCCCTTCCTTTTCACTCCCTGCCCTTATATCCTTTCTTCGTACCACTAACGTCCTACATCTAATCTAACCCATACCCGACCCTACCCCCCACCTAGTCCTGCTACCTAACCCTGCTACCCCAATAGTGCCATATGGCCTTTGTTGCCTGGCACATTTCCCCCCCCCCACATTATAATTACAATGTACAGACTTCATGGGATCCCACTACATACCACCAGTATTACGACTAAATATTTAACAACTGAAAAATTGATATAGAATATGATGAACGAAGCAAGACATTTAGGTATATATTGTACAGGGATTGGATGACCCTTATGG
Source organism: Cancer borealis (assembly GCA_036785275.1). Classification (NCBI taxonomy): domain Eukaryota; kingdom Metazoa; phylum Arthropoda; class Malacostraca; order Decapoda; family Cancridae; genus Cancer; species Cancer borealis. The sequence continues at coordinate 98,159 of JAXIVD010000258.1, read as the reverse complement.
AACACACAACAACTACCTGTCTGGCTAAAAAAGATCAAGCATCTACAAGAGTTGGATCAGTCTTCTTCATTCCATCACAACAGTTGTACAAGAAAACCTAACTTAGAAGGTTAAGACACATTGACCTTATCTAACGTTATAGAATTTACAAAACAGGCACTTGTTTACTACAAAGTCTAGACTATTTTTCCTTCATGTCCAGCATTTTTATTATACTTAAACATATGGCTGTTGAGTTTTCACATCAAAAGCATACTAAAGACTTGCATAATTAGCACAGACTGGCCACAAAGGCAACATGGTTAATCCTTTACTTAATTGCATTTACTTTTGTCACTACGTGCTTGTTAAGTATTCACATTTACCATAACCATAACTATCTTGTCCTTACCCAATCCATCTCCAATGACATAAGATAGAATGATTAATTATAGCAATTTGTGTGTTTGTACTATCTTCCTTCTACAAACTATAAATGTATATTTTCTGTAAACTAAATATTTTGTAAATGTTTTAATCTTATATGTATTCTAATATTCATAGTTTCTAGAATCATGTAAATTGTTTACAAATTATAATAAAGAATAAGTCTAACCTTAATCTGCCTGCAGTGAAGTGTTCCTCCTCTCTCTGGTATTAAATTTAAGTGCAAATGTGGCTCTCTCCTTCTGAAAGTAAGATCTATACAGAAAAAGTCTGAACTCTTGTACATGGAGTTGATAGACAAAAGAATCATTATGTACATCCACACTATTCAACTGAATACAACATGCTCATTAACAGATTATCTAACAAAACTTTACCCAAACACTAAACAAGACAACAGGCAAGAATTAGAAGAAGACAGTTAACTTTGCATTTAACATTGTCGATAGTTTCTTGGAAACTGTTACTTTAAATGAAACTTATAATCAAATAGTTTTGTTTACCTATATAAACAAGAAATTATTTCCTATATGGATTTCTGGTCACAAAAACATAAAATTCCTTAATAAAGACCCAAAACACTTCTAATATCAAACATCAAAATAAATGTTGAGCTATACTAACATTTAAGGAAGAATAATAAAAAGATTATTTACACAATCATTAGTGACTAAATGAGTGATTGTAATTGTAGTGGTGATGGCTTCTCATTCTGTTTCTAATGACAAACTTTTCTCTGTTTTTGTGGCCACACATCAGGGGTTGACAATGTACAGTGCATATTTAGCACTCATTGCAATACACATGCGGTGCTCCAAGGAGCAAGTGATGAAAAAGACCTAGGAGTAATAGTACAGGATGATTTGTCTGCTAGAAAACACATTAGCAAGGTTGTTGAAGGAACATACAGACTTATTACTAAGATCAAGACATCTTTTACATAGATGGACGAGGAAATGTTGAGGAAACTGATTGTGTCTATGATTGGTTGGCAACTTGAACATGTCACGTTGGTGTGGTCCCAACACAAAAAGAAAGATATAACAACAATTGAGAGAATCCAAAGAACAGCAACAACACTGGCTCCAAGTCTAATAAATCTAACTTATGAGGAAAGATTGGATAAGTTGGGACTGACCTCATTAGAAAAAAGGAGAGAAAGGGGAGACTTGATAGCGGTGTATAGAACAATGAATGGAATGGATAAACCTGACAGTGATGATTTGTTTGTGTGGGACACAAGTACAAGGAAGGGAACATGGTAAGAGACTGAAGACAAAGTGCTTGTAAGACGTTAAAAAATATAGTTTTCCACAGAGATGCATTGATACTTGGAATGGACTAGATAATGAGACAGCGAGGTGTGTGCATGACTTTAAAGATAAAATTGAGAGAAAGATATGGAGATGGGACCCCACCAGTGTGAGCTTATTTCCCCTAAACTACAACTAGGTAAATACATGCATAGACACACACATACATACGTACATATACACTTGTCTCAATGATGATCACTCAATATCAACAGATGCATTGAGGAATGCGCCTCAAAAAAATAAAACCTCCCCCAGACTCCTGGTTTTGACCTGGGTACGCCTCTAACCTTGGCTTTGAAAACACATCCACCCGTCCACCTGTCTATCCCCAATAAATTCCTGTGGTCGCTCCCTTAAACATTACCTGTCTACCTCTAATTACTCTATTCCCAACTCAGATTGTCCTACATATTTTGACACAGGCACTCAATCCTTTTTCTTGTCTAGATTTATCCTTATGCCCTACCATTGTCTGTATTTTTACCGGTCAGTTCTAGACCAATATCCTTTTAGTGACCATTTTCCTATTTTACTCTCTCCCATCTCCAATGTCCCAACCCCTAATACGCCCCCCCTTTGGCTTATACCTTCCCCCTCAATTTGTTCTTCTCTCCTTTCTAATCTTCCAAGTCTGATAAACCAACTAATATCTATTACTATTACTTGAACACTTTTCTACTCATGCCAATTCCACTCTTGTTTTTACTGCTGGCTCTAAATCCCACCATGGCTCTGGTTTGACCATTCTTTCCTCTTACCATCACTTTGAGTTCCAATTACCATGCATGTCCAGTGTCCTTATGAATGAGCTATACGCTTTCCTCTTTAATCTAAACATTCTCTCCAACCCATCTTCATCCTTAGTAGTTTTCACATTCTCCAAATTATCTTTCCCTTCTATCCTCTCTTTTATATTTAAGTTTGTGAAATCTAAGAGTGGCTGTTTTGCCTCTATGCTCGTAAGAAGTCTGTGTTTCTGCTAGTTTCATGTTGGTATTACTGATAATGAGCTTTCGACTCACTGACTCGACTCGCACATGAACCACAGTGGATTGAGGACATACTTCTCTCAGCCGCTGAGTTTCAGCAACCGTACATGCCTCCCCCAATCTTGCCTATGGTTCAGTAAGTGCTCTGTCAGTGCCTAAGTGCAGGTATTCCGGCAGAATTGAGTCTCGCCGCATTGACAGCCGACGATGGACTGATGCTGAGTGACGACGGCTGTGACCCGCCAGCAGTTGCTGCCACCCATGCTGCCGACCATATGGCCGCCACTACCACTGTCTCCAAGCGGACCTGCTCTCCATCTCCATCGTCTGGTAAGGTCAACGAATACACAGCTAAGTCTAGCAGAACCAACCCTTGTGCTTTCGTCTCAGTAGCTGCTTCACCACCTTCACCTAATGCTAGAGCTGTGCCTCCTCACCAACCCCTGCAACCCCATAACCCTAAGCTCATCCTCATCTGGTTTGCTGAGGGAAGCCAGTGCTTCATTCATCCTGAGAACGTAGCCAGGGCTATATACTCCTCCCTTTTTGCCAAAAAATACATAGAAAAGATCCTGACCATCACAATTGATGACAGGGGCATCAAATTTGGTGGCAAACCTCGACAACCTTCCTCAGTCCCCAGTCAGTCACTAAGCAAGGGGAGTGGTCTGTCAAATGCTGCGTTACATCTAACAATGACTCCACCTACATGTTTGGGAGGATATACTTTGTATCCCCCGAAATGTTGACAAACGACATACTAACTACCGTATATTGCGGCCTATAAGTCGAGTTTTTAAGATCTTTTTTTTATGGTCAAAACTAAGGGTCGACTTATGGGGTGTATAAAATTGCAACCTTTAAATATATTTGCACCAGTAACATCAAGATACCGGAAAACTGCTACTGAACTTGGCCTAAGGGCTGTGTTTGCATATGTTATTATACACACGTTAGTCAGGAGAGTTCTGTCAGGCTTGGTGAGTGAATAGGTAATGAATGTTGGTGAAGCACTGTAGCCTCAGCACAGGTTGTCAAGGTGGCGTGGTTGACTGGGTATTTGATGGAGTTTGTATTTTGCGCCTAAACAGCTGTTCGAACGGAATGCTCGTCACTAGGTGGCAGCACTGAGCAGTCAACCATGATAGTTTCATTTCTTTTGTTCCAACGTTTGAAACCTGACTGTAGGTAATTGGACACTTACCATTAGGGTTTTAAAAGTAAATATTCGTCCGATATAGTGGTGAAACAGATGAGTACAGAACAAAGTAAAAGCTGACTGTTTATGTTGAAATGCTTGAAGTCGGTGATGTTTTCAATCTGTTTGAATTGTTTTATTTACTTTACTGTAGAAAAAACTTAATTTACAACCCAGTACTTAGTGACTCAGGCCGACATTAGGCCAGGCTAAGTAATAGTTTAGGGGGATCGACTTATCTGCAAGGTAAATCTCTAGTACAACATTTTGGGGTCAAATTATAAGAAGTCGACTTATGTGCCAAATCGACTTATAAGCCGCAATATACGGTAACTTAACTGTACTAGACGATTCCCCAACTCAGGTGGTTGATGCACTCAGGCTCCTGGAATTCGTCCAAGATGGGAAGACGATGGCCAATACTATGGCCATTCATATCAAGTTTAGGATGTCACTCCCTGAATGGGTTACTTTAAATTCAGAAATGTACCGCGTCAGATCCCACACCCTTCCTGCTCTCAGGTGCACCCGCTGCTTTCTGTTTGGCCATAGTAAAGTCTCCTGCAGCAGTAAGGCCCACTGTGGGAGATGCAGCGGTTACCATGATGCTGAGGATTGTACCCACCCTGAGTCGTGCTTTTCCTGTGGTGGCAACCACCGCTCCCCCTCTAGGCAGTGCCTGGCATACCTCCAGGCAATGCAGACACAACAGCTGCAACACGAATTAGACTACAATTACTAATGTTAAATGCAAGTTGAGGGCCATCCAGCCAGGGTCTTTTGAACCAATAGTCCCACAAGTAGAGATTAACTCATCCACTCCTCGGGCACCCTCCCTTTTGCCTGTCTCACAGCCCTCCCCTCCCAAACCACTTAGCCCTAAGGTAAATTTAATTTCATTGGCTGTCCAGGACTGCTCCATCCCCCATCGCCCACCTATTTACACCCAAATCTCAGTGGAGTCGTTGTTCTCCTAGGAGTTGACCATACACCTCCCCTCGCCCTGCCTACTGGTGAACAGAACCCCTTAGGATGGATGCCCCCTTACAGGAGGTACTCCATCTCCCCACACCCTACCACCTCGCCCTCTACTCCAAGCCACTCCTCCCCCACCTCAACCTGCTCCTCTCCTACCTCAACCCATTCGTCCCCAGCCTCATGCCACACAGCCAGCAGCCCCTGTCTCACACATGCCTTGAGCTTCCTCCGGTCCCTTCACAGGCCCAGCATGCTTTGGGTTTTTCCTTGACAGCATTCATGACGGGATTAGCACCGCTTGCACTTAAATTTATTAACCTTTTCCTAACAGGTTCTAGCCTTCAAGAAAGCCACTTCCAGTGCTTGCCAGGACTACTCTCATTCTTCACATCACTCACGCAGTGAATTCTGTTCTCCCCTCTCACTTCATACTCTGGAACACCCGGTCCCTGTACTGGAAACTTCCAGTCTTTAAAACCAAGCTATCTTCCTATTCACCTCTAGTTGCTGGTGTCTGTGAGATGTGGCTCCCCTTCCTTCCCCAACTATTCTTCTTACAGAGTGGACAGGGGGCAGGAGGAGCAGGAGGCGGCCTGCTACTACTTGTCTCTTCTAACCTTCTCACTATCACTCCTCTCCCCGGGGGCAGACTAGAGTACCTCGGGGTGACTATTACCTTTAACTCAGGGCCTCTTCAGACCCTCTTAATTTACAACCCATGCTTGGATATCTCCCCTCAGGAGTTCCAGCCACTTGTTTTCCCCAGATTTAATAATGGGTGATTTCAATACCCATCACGAATTCTGGGAACCAGCCCTCACTAGGAGAGAGAGAGAGAGAGAGAGAGAGAGAGAGAGAGAGAGAGAGAGAGAGAGAGAGAGAGAGAGAGAGAGAGAGAGAGAGAGAGAGAGAAAAAAAAAAAAAAAAAAAAAAAAAAAAAAAAAAAAAAAAACTTCCTGGCAACAGTGTAACTTTCTCCTTACTCCACCTGGCCTCCCTATCAGGACTGATCCAGTTTCAGGGAACCCCTCCACCTTGGACCTTTGCCTGGGGAATGGCCGCCTCCACCTCACCACTATAACAACTGGCCCTTACATTGGGAGTGACCATCTTCCTGTTGTAATCTCCTTCTCTTCACTACCAACATGCCCTCCATTCATCACACACACCTCATTGGTCTTTAAATAAGGGAGACTGGGGCTCTTTTCAAAAAGAGATAAATTCAATAATTTCTCCCACTATCCTGGCCCTTCAGGCCAAATGACACACCTTTACCATGTGGCATAAAAATTCCATCCCTCTCCTTCACAGACGCTTCAGATTATTAGAGACCCAGTGCAAGTGTGTTATTCTTGATGAGAAACATTCTGCATGGGCTTCCTTTTGTGCTTCCCTGTCCTTTTCTTCCTTAGTCTGCCAGGCTTGGTCCTTCTACAGCAAGATGGTCCGCCCTCAGCCTCACCTTCCTGTTAACTAATAACGGCGTCCTCCTCGTCAATGATGTCCAAAAAGCCGAGCATCTCGTCTCCAACACACACACTGTCCTGAGCTCCCCTGACCCTATAACCCCCCCAGTGTTGCCTCCTTCTTCACACGGGACCGGACAATGTCCCGAATGAGTTTCTTCGCCGCCTCCTCCCAGATCCTCTGGTCCTTCTCCTCCTGAACATGTTCAACGCCAGCTGGGTGTCTGGCAGGTTTCCTTCTGTGTGGCGTCATACCATCACAATCCCTATTCTCAAACCTGGCAAAGACCCGTCGGAGGCTTCCTCCTACAGGCCCATCAGTCTCCTTTCTAATTTCAGTAAGGTTTTAGAACACATAGTGCTTGATTTCGACTGTTTTCACACTACCCTCACTCTCATCTTATATATTGTACTGACATAGAAATTGTTTATTACTTGCCTTCAACTCTTCTTCTTTCTAGTAGTACCATCCCCATGTCTCTATGATGTGTAGTTATAGAGTTGAAGGAGTCACTGTCTGGGCGCGCAGAGAGGCGATTGTTCTTGCGCGCGGAGCGGCTGTGGCTTTGTATCTGCCACCTCTCGATATATGACCGTACGGCTAAATGCTTGGAACCTCTGTTACAGCGAGAACCCGGGTTGCGTTGAGGAGGGCGTTGTGAGAGCTGAGGGCTGGAGTGTGGTGTCGAAGTTAGGGGTGGTGCACTGGGCTGGGTGGTGGCAGCCAGGGATTGGGACACGCACAGATCATGTTCACGTGAATCAGCCATTGCTAGGGTCAAGCAGGAACTGAAAGGTGAGCGGAACATAGGCATGATAGCACGCACTACCCCACTGCGTAGCGAAATCTGCTTGAGGTAGCGCTATTTAGCTAAAAAGTAGCTATGACACATATATCTGTCACCCAGACTCTATGTCCCGACGGATATATCAGTCATCCAGACCCTAGGAATTATAACCCAGCATAAGTTTCTTGGATTAGTAGTGGATGGATCCTGTCTAATCTGGGGCAGCCACATACACTAACTGGTCACCTCATGCCTCAAACTATTAAATTTAGTGAAGTCCTTTGCAGGGGTCAAGTGGGGTGCGGACACGCATACCCTCCTTTACTTCTATTGTGCTTGTATCCGGAGTCGCTTAGACTACGGATGTGAGGTTTATGGAGCGGCCTCATCTTTTTTCTTCCACAAATTGGATGTAATTCAAAACACAGCCATTCATATAGCCTTGGGAGCACTCAAGTCCTCCTCAGTCACAGCCCTTCAGGCAGAATCCTCCCTATCATCACTATCACATGGACGCTCCACCCTCCTTGTATCCTCTCCCAGTTGCCACGCCCTCCGCTCCCTCCTCCTCCGACAGAGTAGGGAACCACTTCTAGGCTCCCTACCATATCAAGCCCATACGCCTTTTGTAGGGAGAGCCCTTTTCTTCTTTACCTCACTCCAGTTGACCCCCCCTCCTCTTCTCTCACTCTCGAGAAGACTTCTCCTTGGTTTCCTCTCTTCCTTGATATCCTCGTCACTTCACACACACACACACACACACAATGAACAAAGGCACACTGTCCGGTGCAGGGCAGGATTCTTTTCAACACCCTCCTGCACACCCGATCCCACAATTCCCTACACATTTATACCAACGGCTCCCGCCTCCCAGCACCTCTTTCCGTCGGGACTGCAATTTATACTCATCTTCAATGAACCACACTCACCCCCTCTTGCTTAATTACCCTCTTCTCAGACTCCCTCACAGCCCTCCAACTCATCCAGCGTCTCTGCCCTTAATCACACCACTCCCTCTGCTTCACCATTCCCAACCTTCTTCTCCAACTGTCCTCTTCTGGCTTTTCAATCCACCTTCAGTGGGTCCCCTCACACGTCAGCGTCATGGGCAACACGGTGGCTGGCAGAGCGGCAGTGGAGGCACACTTCCACCCCTTCCCCATACACCTCCCTACTGACCAATCTCCAGACAGCCTGCAAACTACCCTGGGACACAGACCTAACTTATGCCCTACAGTACACCTCACTTGGACGCATCAGACAAGACACTCAACATCACTGGTGGACCTACTCCCCCAGCTGTGCCCTTGACACCACCGTCACCAGACTACGAATTGGCCACAGCCGCCTAAGCTCTAGAGCAGTGCTTCTCAAACTATCTGATGTGGCGTATCGGCAGATTTTTTGGGGGGATGGCGTACCGGCAGATTTTTATTGGGGGGGGGGGCTGAAAAAGACGCAACTTTGGCAACACATTAGCCAGCATCCATCTGTGTTCTTGGTGTGGTCAAGGTCACACGGCACATCATGAAGGTGTTGCCATACCGCCTCATGCGTATTTAGTTCACTGTTTTTCTGTTCATTATATCACATTCGTTAGTTGTATAAAAATCACATTTAACACGAGTGAGTAAATGAAAAATGAAGCCATAATAAATATAAAACTAAAATGAAAGTGTTAAAAAATAACCTGAGTCAGATATCCCGCCAGTCTCCCGTGGCGTGGAATTTTACTACTGTTTATTTCTTTTCTGGGATCTCCGCGTACCGGCAGACCATTGCTTGCGTACCGGCACCGGTACGCGTACCACACTTTGAGTAGCACTGCTCTAGAGGCTGTGGCACCACAGCCAGCACGCCCCCATCAAATTCCCAAGAAGTTTTAATAGAAAGGTTTATGAGGCAGTAGATAATGATAAGAATTATGATATTATAAACTTTGACTGTAGTAAAGCATTTGATAAGGTTCCACATGAAAGACTCCTAAGTAAGGTTAGAGTGCATGGGATTGATGGGAACGTTCTCTGCTGGATTAAGTCTTGGCTAAGTGATAGGAAACAAAGAGTTACAATTAATGGTTCTAAGTCTAAGAGGGGGGGAGATGGGGTTAACAAGTGGAGTCCTAAAGGGATCTGTTTTAGGACCATTACTATTCTTAATATACATTAATGACTTAGACACGAGATTAGTAGTGATATTAGATAGATTAAACGAGTGGGTGGTCAGGTGGCAGATGGATTTTGATATTGACAAGTGTAGAGTAATGAACGTTGGTAGGGAACATCCTCACAACAGGTACAACATAAGCAAGGTAACACTGAATAGATCAGAATGTGAGAGATTTGGGTGTACTGGTTAGCTAAGACCTCCGTCCCAGAAAACAATGAATTGAGGTTAGAAACCGGGTGTTAGGATTCATTGCTAGGAGTATTAAAAGTAGAAATGCTGAAGTTATTCTGAAGCTGTAATTGCTTTTAGTCAGACCTCACTTCGACTATGTGGTGCAGTTTTGGTCCCCATGTTATAGAATAGATATAGGATTGTTAGAGCCAGTGCAGCTTCAGAAGGATGACCAAAATGATAGAGGGGATTCGTAATTTTAGTTATGAAAGGAGGCTAAAGCTTTTTAAATTATACTCACTGGAGAGACGTAGAGTAAGAGATCTAATCAGAGCATTTAAGTGGGTGAAGGGTTTTAATAATGAGGATGAAGGAAAGGTTCTTACGACAAGTAGTCAGGATAGAACAAGAAGAAACGGATTCAAGCTAGAAAAATGTATTTATTATTAAAGATAGGCAAAAATTCATTTACAAATAGGGTGGTAGACAATTGGAACATACTCAATAATGAGGTACATAAGTTAGTGCACAGATGACAGGGAGTTTTAAAAGACTCGACAACTTTATGGATGGGGATGAGAGGTGGACTCAGGTACGTAATAGAGGAGTATTGGAATAACAGAAACTACCTCATGCAGGCCTCCAGGCGGTTAAACTGGAGAATAGGTCCGTGTCACGTACAAACACGAAACTCACATATCATGTAGAAGACTCGGTAGTGGTGCCGTAAACATAAAAAAAATGGTGCTCAATTCTAGTGTGGCCGTAATAGCACTCGAAAGTGTGGCAAAATTCAACAGTTTCTAAGTCCAGCGAGCTCTGCACCTCTCAAGAGTAAACATTGAAATGATTTTCTTTTGTTTATGACTGAGATTTGTGGGTAATGGTATATAAGGATTTCATGATATCTATACAATTGAACGTGCCAATCGCGCTGCTACCAATTAGATCTTTCCACGCTAGGTTCAGTTACGCCTTTCATCTGTTTTAGGGACACGTCAGATCACTCAGGTATTCCTATAGACTCATTGTCAGTTGTTGATATGGCGTTTCTTGTGAAGGATGTTATTTGTCCTATGGTGATTTTTGTGGAACATATTTCAAGGACTGAAGGGTTACTCAAACTGTTAATGAGACATGGTTTAGTGCCTGAAAAGAAACTTTGTGAAAAGTGCGGGAAGGAGTGCCGTGTAGATATACGCTAAGCTCTACCCATCTCCATCGCCTTAACAATAACCACACCACACCGGTAAGTCATAACGATATAATTTTAGAGGTCCTCTGTTAGGTTAGGTTAATGTCCTAGCGGGGGTTCTAGGGGGGGGGGGGGGGGGGGGCGCAGCCCCTTCTGCTAGGTTACGTTAGGTTAATGTCCTAGTGGGTGGGGTCCATGGGGGGTGCAGCCCCCCCGGCTAGATTAAGTTAGGTTATGGTTATGGTTAGGTTAGGTTAATGTCAGATTAGGTTAGGTCATAGACTACACCATACTTGACTGGACACTCGCGACAATCGCCGACAGACGATATTATATGTAGGTCCTATAGATTCCGCTGCTATGAGTGATGACAGATAATACTTCATTTATCATTCATATTCTACTTAGGACATTGTATTTCATGTCTTTACAATCAGTAATGATTGCTGAACCATGGCTGAACCTAAAAAATTATTTTACAACTTTTGCAAATAGGAAATTAACATAAAGATTACAAGTTTGAGCGAAAATCGTGTGGGAGTTGTGTATAAAGCATATTGTTTATAGCAGAAATTTCTGGCAAATTCGCAATAATTTCTGAATTAAAACATCACATATTGTGAAATCACCATTCCTGAATATGATTTGATTGTGATCAAATGTCATATTATCGTTACATCGGCTTGGGAATGAATTTTTCACAACAATTCGTGGCGCGTAGCTGAGAAAACTGAGCTGAGTGTGACGGCGAGACGTCTGCTGATCTGTCAGTCAGTCAGTCACTGCCAGTGCAACCAGACAGACGTACTACTATAGCTACTTTTCTAGCTGGACACCGGACTCGTTTTAGCAGTAAGTACGCAACATTTGGTTAATGTAATGTCTGATTTATAAGAATTTAGGAGCATTTCAGTACTAAATTCATATAAAACTCCCTGTAGAAATTGAACGTAGAACGGTTGAAGAACGGTGGATGATGAAACTAGTAGCGGCCATTATTTGACCATGGCTACCATCACCACTGTTATGTATTTAAAAATGACCGTGCGAATTTAACAAATAGATACATATCACGGTCATAGTCTAACCAAGTTAGTTAGACCATGATTGACCACGGTCACCAATGGAATCCATTGATTCTAAATTCGAATCTAGCTACCTACTCCTCATTCCACCCACCAGGCACCCCCCGCCACACACACACATGGGTAATAAAATAGGATAGTTTGCAACTTATCAATGTTGTTATATGTTAACTTGGTGCAGTCTAAGTATTTTCTGGTTGTCTTCATCCAGTTAAAGTATTCACATTTGATTCTTCTCAGGATTTCCTTTAACAATTCATTTATGTTGTTTTCTTGCCTGGTAAATGTTGATGTTTTAGTGAAATATGGTTGGATGATTGATTTCAGGTATAGGAATCTTCCCTCAATAATTCGGCAATGTTCTGATATGGTGGTCCCGCCACTGTGGCCTTGCTCACAGGTTAGGTTAGGTTAGGACTCCCTAATTAACAACAACAACAACATAAATAAATAAGTCAAGTTTAATTATATTACAGTATCATTATTATTTTTTTCTTTGATGAGGTAAACAGCATCGGTACATACATACATACATACATATTTGATATGTTTAAATGCCATTATCTTACTGTGTGAGTGCTTACACACATGCATTAGGTTTTTTTTGTTTTTTTTACATTCTTCGAACGAATAGATGCTACAGACTAATAGGTAATATAACTGTACCGAGGGTCAGTGTTACTGCCACTGTACAGTAGGTAAATATTACCTTCTATTGACCCTGCTGTCATCACTGTACCGTTTCGGTATTCCATTCTACCTTCTTATCTACTACTTTCTATGCTGCCACCACGACACCACTTGGGTATCGACACTATTGCTACTACTACCACTTGGCCCTCCCTCACCGAGGTTGAGATACGAACAGAAAACGAATATAGTAAAATAATGGACAACTTTAATGATGAATAAATAAATAAAGTACTCGCTATACCCGTGGTGGTGCTCTTACAAATGCTTATCCACCCTTAGCGACACAAACATAAACATATACCTTAACACAAATATTCCTATTCTATCCTACCTAATTATACGTGAGGGAACTGATGGAAAACGACCAAAATACACTCACGCCACAAATATTGTTTGAGAGTCACTGGGTCCTTCTGGCCGTCATCCTTGGCGAGAGGCAACTCCACATGCAGCCTTAGTCAAACCACAACCGAAAGACAGTCTTTTGCTGGTCCTCTCGGCAGCTGTATCCGGGAGGACAATTTAATGTTAGATATTGATCTTAATGTTTTTTCAATAGTGTGGCAAGACTTTTAGGAACACTAGGCTTACCTGTCTGGAGCGGGGTCATGGAACACTAGTGACTGACTTTCTGCCCAGACCGGTATATATATCCTCAGTTCCAGTGACGTCACGCGTTTTTCCCATCATCCCCTCTATCTAGTGGTACCTACTCTAACCATAACAAGGTATCTAACGAGTGTCGAGAATACGAGGATTTACCGGTGATTCCGCAAAGGAATCACCGTAATGATAGTTGGCCCGTTATACTCGGTACATAACTATAGGAATTAACCCATTAATTTATAAATTTAATTGTACTTCTGAATTATTTATTTATTTATTTTCGGATGGTTATTTATTTTTATTTGTATATTTTTGTATTCAATTGTAATGTGCTAACATTCACATTTTATTTAAGGTTTTTTGGTTGTGACAACCATAAGGACACATTCCTGTAGATCCTTGTTGGCTTGGCCAGGAAGTTCCCAGAGTTTGAGGTGGCACAGTGCTGTAATGGGCACAATGTAATCAGCAAGATTCTCCCCATCGTGGGCGGCAACCTTTTCAATGGTTTTGGCTCCAACTTGTGCAGGGACACAAACTCTTATGTTCACGCCAAGTTGCCCTCCAAACGCCAGGCCACCGGCGACTGTGTGAGGGATACTAGAAGCCATGACCGAATGAAAAGGCAAAAGCTCCAGGGGCAAAAAAAATAGGTGATGGGGGAGATAATGACTGCGTCTTACAAGCCAGTGATTTGTCTCTCTCTTCAAGGGAGTTATACTTACTGCTACTGCAGACAATGTTTTTTTTCTGGGCAACAAAGATATTTCTCCCCCTGCAAGACAGTGACGGGGACAGGGTATCTCGTCCCCCACAGGACTACCCGTTTTAAAAGGTAGCCCTTGTGGCACCGAAAGTTTGCCCCGCAGCGGCGAGCAAAGACCCCAGCCTCGATGCCTACCGGTCCAGCCAACACAGGACGGCCCACGACGGGTGATCCCCCTGGCGGGCGGCACTGATGACCCACACCAGCCTGTGGTCAGGATCATCTTGTTGGTCCTGACAGACACACAAGCCCCCCACCACGTCAAGGTAGATCCCATGGGGGGGGTTGCAAATATGGTGCTTTTATTGGTGTCTTAGGATTTAATAATTGTCGCCCACCGATGACGTATGTTGACTAATTTGTTTTTGTTGCTCATAAACATATTCTTTACATCACTCTGAAGTGTTTGCTTTTTATTTGAGGTTCCTATCTTAATTTGATTTTTCTAAAAATCTGCCGTAGGACCTACTTGCAAAAGGTCAGATTTCGAGTGTCCAGTCAAGTATGGTAAGTTAGGTTAATGTCCTAGCGGGGGGAGCCAGGGGGGCGCAATCCCCCCAGCTAGATTAGGTTAGGTTAGAGAATTTCGAAATTTTCTTTGCTTTTTGAAGGCCCATAATTTGCTTATTTTTCATCCACCCCAAAAACCCCGATTCCCCAGGATCCCCCAAGCTTGTTTGAAGGGATAGGGGGGTTGGTGGGGAATCGGGGTGGCGGACTTATTATCCAGAATTATCCTCCGGGCCTTTTGTAGCTTCCTTATGTTCTTATCTTCTTATGTTATGAAGACTCATTAGCCCATTCTGATGCTAGTTAGAATGACAGCGTTTTACAAAATTTCCAGTCTGTGATTATTTCCCTCCTTTTAACTCCTTTCTATCTAGTCGTTAGCAATCATTCTAGTCTGGCCTCTCAAACAATACACTTCATGCAGTTAAACAATTCATCCCTCCTTGGTCAGACCTATGTCACAAGAACAGACGGTGTAAAACTGCACTTACACTATTACGTATTGGCCACACTAACTTTACTCACTCTTATCTTATGACACACTTCCCACCGACTCTTAGTAGGGCTCGAAATATACTCCTTCACTCATTGACTTATCTCCCACCTCCGCATACCCACAGTAACTGATCTCTAAGATGGATGAATTTTTCCACCGAGGTCATGTCAACACTCAACACTGACTCACCTGCTATTTGCTAGTTGCTACCAAAATTCTTGTGGCACCACCGCCAGCACGCCCACATCAAATTCCCAACATTAAGTACTAGTCATCTATATCCCCAAACTAACAGAAATGTATGTATAAGTATTTTCACATATAACCAGAAACACACATACACTTGGTCTTGGTCTTGGTGTTGTTAAGGGCTGCGACAATTCAGTTGATCATATGAGCCCTGGTGAAGTCCTGTGAGGTTATCACAGGCGTGTTAGCTGACCCGTCTTCTTTAAGAAGGCGGTGGTGAGACGGATGACAGCTGGTTGTTGTGAGGGGTGAACGCCTGCTGCTGCTAGCAGGGTAGGCAGGTCAAAGGTGGTGACGTTCAGGGCCAGGAGTTGGGAGCGGAGTAATACTCGGTGAGAGTGGTAACGCGGACACTGTAGTAAGAAGTGTTCGATAGTCTCCTGAATGTTCCTGCACCACGGGCAGTGTGGGTCAGGGGACAGATGCAGGCGGTGCAGGTGAGCCGTGAGTGTTGTGTGGCTGAGGCGGAGGCGGGTGAGGGCGACATCTAGGACGCGGGATTGTTTCCATATCCACGGCTGTGGTGAGGAGTCCCTGCGGTATTGGCCCATGGATGTGGTGTGGAGAGCATCTTGGAGAGTGTTGTCCCAGGCAGAGCGGCAGACCCGAGAGATGAGACGCTTTGCCGTGGAGAGGCCGCCATCTTGGCGGCCGCGTCAGCGACCTCGTTACCTCTAACACCTGAGTGTGAAGGCACCCACTGGAAGATGATGTTCCAGCCCTCAGTGTTGAGGTGGAGGAGGGTCTGTTGCATTGCGTGGACGAGAGTCGTGGATGAGGCTGGGTGGCGGGAGAGGAGGAGATGAAGTGATGAGAGGGAGTCTGTGTACACCACAGCCTTGCCCTTAGTGTAGGTGGTGCAGAGGTGTGTAAGGGCTTGGTGGAGGGCGTAAAGCTCCGCTGTCACCACGTCTGTCTCCGGTGGAAGCCTCCACGTCCTGCAGATGGAGGCGCCAGGGTCATAGATGGCTGCTGATGTAGCAAGGGGTGCTGAGGATAGGGAGCCATCAGTAAATATTTTTAGGTGGTTGTGATACAATGTCTTGTCCAGCTGCTGGAAGAGGGGAGCTGCTAGGATACTGGCAGATTGCTTGGGAGGAAGGCCAGGAATATGCAGGGCAAACATGTGTGAGATGTCCAGCCAGGGTGGTAAAGGAGAGTGTGGACTGGTGGGCTGTGGAGGTGGTGAAGTCAAGCTGAGGATGTTATAAGCTTGCAGGGCTCTCACCAGCAGAGGTTGTCTGGCTCCAGGATGCCATAATGGTGTGTGCTGTGTCACTCCAGAGTTTGTGTAAAGAGTGCTGAGTGGATGGGAGAGTGGCAGGCTCATGATGCGGTGATAGTGGTGGCATAGTACCTCTCTTCTGTGTTTGGCCAAGGGAAGAATGCCACTCTCAGTATGGAGGGAGATGATTGGAGAGGATTTCGTAGCTCCCATAGAAATCCTGAGTGCATTGTTCTGTATGGTATCCAGCTTAGCAAGGGTAGATGGTGCTGCTGAGCCATATATGCTGCTACCATACATGAGTTTGGGTCTGACAGTGGCAAGGTAGTACTGGAGTAATAAATCACGGCTGGCACCCCAGCGAATACCTGCGATCCTCTTCATTATGTCGAGCCTTTTGTTGCAGGTGGTGCGGAGGTATTCCACATGGCTGGCCCAGGAGAGACGAGGTCCATCCATGCGCAGCCCCGGGAAGGTATGTGTTGTGGAGTATGGGACGGTCTCGCTGCACATTGTTACTTGAGGTGGGGTGTGCAGTGCTTTCAGGGTGAAGCACATGAGTGTGCTTTTTCTTACACTGGGTGTGAGGCCCCAGGAGGTCACCCAATCCCCCAACATTGTTGCAGCTTCTTGCAGGTGGGTCTGTGCCTGGGTTAGTGTTGGTGCCCTGCTGATGATGGTGATATCATCAGCATAGATGAGGAGGTGTGAGTGGAGTGGAATGTGGAGGTCAGACAGGAGTGTGTCGAAGAGGAGTGGGCTGAGTGTTGACCCTTGTGGTACACCTCTCTGTATGTGGTGTGAAGAAGACATGGAGGCACCTACTGCGACCTGGAAGGAACGGTCAGTGAGGAAGTGTTTAACCCAGGTGAGAGTGGTTCCTGTGATGCCCATATTAGCCAGCTTATATAGGATCCCCATGTGTGGTGCTGAGTCAAATGCCCCTTCCAGGTCTACAAAGAGGGTTGTCATGACCTGTCTCTGGCGGTAGGTGTCACAGATGTGGTACTCCATTTGACCCAGCACGTCAAGGGTACTTCTGTGGGGGCGAAAGCCACACTGTTCCTCCCTTAGCAGGTGTTTTTCCTCCAGCCACCAGGTGAGTCTGGTAGTGACTAGTCTCTCCATTAGCTTCCCAATGCAGGAGAGGAGGGCGATTGGTCGGTATGCTGATGGGAGTGTGGGGTCTTTACCAGGTTTAGGGATGGGAATGAGGATGGATGGTTTCCAACAGGCTGGGTATTGCCCTGTCAGCCAGCTGGTGTTGTACATCAATAGGAGGCTTTCTTGTAGCTGTGGGGTGAGGTGTGTGAGGAATTCATAAGGGATGTGGTCGTGTCCTGGTGCTTTGTTGGCTTTAAGCGTCTGCAGGGCTTTGGTCAGTTCCTGTGAGGTGAAGGGTTGCGCAAGTTCAGGAACGCCAGGAGAGACGATGGCACTGGTAATGACTTGGTTGAGGTCTGCGGGTGGGCGGAGGGTAGGAGGAAGACCTATTTTTAACTTATAATAGTCTGCCAGTACTTCTGCCTTCTGAGAGTCATCTAGGGTTGTTTGGGTCTGGTTAGGATCTTGCAGGGGGATAGGGAGACGTGCCTTCTTGCCCTCCATGGAGTGTAGGAAGTTCCATGTTCTTTTTGTGGAGGAGGAAAAGGAAAGAGATGAGCAGTGGGAAGCCCATGCTTTCCTCTTAGCTTGCAAAATGGTCTTAGCACAAATAGCATCCAGTCGACGGTATTCTTTGCCTGCCTGTGTCGTTGGGGTCCTGCGCCACTTGTTCCAGGCTCTACGGCGAGCCAGTACTGCCTGGGTACAGTCCTCATTCCACCATGGCTTCCCTGGGCGGTGGGGAGTGTGACGGGTGATAAGGCGGAAGGCAGTCTTACCCGCTTCCTCTAGAGTCTGACTGAATGACTCGGCTGCCTCCTCCAGGGAAAGAGTGGAGTAGTCAGGAGGAGTTATGAGGCCTGCGTCGTATCTTGACCACTCAGAGGATTTTATTTTCCACCGTGGCAGGCATCCGGGATGAGGTCTGGGAGCGGCTTGTGGGAGAGAGGCGAAAATAGGGAGGTGGTCACTCCCCATGTATGGGCCGGTGGAGAAGGTAGAGTTGTGGAATTTTGGGTCCCCAAGAAACAAGTCCAAGACTGCGGATGCACCAGTGTAGGGGTGGAATCTGGTGGATAGTCCTGGTGGGCTGAGTAGGGACAGATGGGGAGAGTCCAAGAGAATTTGAAACAGACTAGTACCAGGAGAGTTTCTGTGGTGAGGGGGTAGGTTAGGGTCCCAGCTGTGGTGGTGAGCATTAAAGTCCCCCATGATGAGCACTGGAGGTGGAAGGGAGGAAAAATAGTGCTCAAGTTCCTGGTAGGTTGCTTTCCCACCTGGGTTGTAGCACACTGCCACTGTGAGCCAACCGCTTTGTAAGCCTACCCGGGCAGTGACTATTTCCAGGTGTCCATCCTGCCACAGTGGAAGTGTGAGGCGTGAGTGGACTGTCTCGTCACGAAGGGCGAGAAGGACTCCCCCACCGCGTCCCTGGTGACGGTCCTGCCTGTAGATGGAGTATCCAGGTAGGTTGAGTATGAGCGTGGGGGTGAGCCAAGTCTCACACAGCCCGACCACTGAGGGGGTTGTGTCCCGCAGGTAAGACTGGAGTTCTTGGGATTTTCTGAGGAGAGACCTGGCATTCCAGAGTAGGAAGGTGAGTGCTTTTATGAAAAGAGGGTTGACATGAGAATGGAGAGGGTGGGCCACAATGCTGTTAAAATGTTAGGTACTGAAGTACCTTTCTGGTAAAGGTGGTAGCCTTTCCATAGAAGGCTGAAAAGGCTGGAGAGAAAGTTTTCTATGGAGGGTGAGGAGGGGGTGTTTTCAGGTGGGTAGGGTGGGTCTTGAGGGTGTTGTGGTGGTAAGAATGTGGTATGGCGTGAGGTGCGGTGTGTTTCCCGTCCTTGTCTTGTTGTGTTGTCCTGCTGCTGGTGTACTTCTGCTGTGGTAACAAACTGGTGTAACTCATTGTCTAGGTCAGGAGGGGTTGGGGTTGTCGGGGGTGGCAGGTAACCTGACTGCCTACGAGGAGGCTTTCGTGGGTGGTTCAATTTGCGTGCTGGTGGAGAAGTTGGGGCAATAGGTGCGTCTTGTATGGAGTTTTCCTCTTCCTGAAGAGTCATTAAGGTGTTGTACCTGTTCTCTGTGGTGATTGAGGCGTACGAGATCCCTGGCTGGACTGTTCTGGCAGGTGATGATGTGGATGTTGCTGGCTTGGGTGGTAGTGGTGGTAGGCTGCGAGGAGCCTTGGTTTTGGGCAGCTGTAGTTCCCTGAGTTGTTTGTTGATCTCGGGAAGGGTAACCCCATCACGTGCTAGGGTGCTGTACAGCTGCTGAGCGTCCTGATTGTGAGGGCAGTGGATAGATCTAGGACCATGTGACCCTCCACACTGGAAACAGTAATACGGCTTGGTGCAGGTGTTTTCATCAAGGTGGAAAGTATGTGGTCCGCTGCACCGTGAACAACGCCTTGATGACCTGCAGGTGTTGATGGAGTGTCCTATCTTTAGGCACCCAGGACAGCGTAGCATAGGGAGGAGGAAAGGCCGTGCCCAATATACAATTTGGTTGATGGCTACCTTGGTAGGTATGGGCCCCCTTGAGTCGTATCCACTTCCCTGTGGTGGACCTTGGAAGGCAGTGTGGTGGAATCCAGGTAATTTCCACTACCTCTTCCGTCCCGAAGGACTTGAAACCATCCCGGATCTCCTCTATGTCGGCGTCATCTGCTAAGGGACCCACCCTGGCGTACTTGTAGTCATCATAGTCACGGTCGGCCCTCCTGCAGGTTATCTCCCATTCCCCTAGTGTGAAGGTGGGTTTCTCTAGATCTGGGATTTTGAGGATGTTATGCTCCCACACTGCAACTATTAGGGCTGACCCATTGCCCAGTGACCGTGTTTTTCCCTCGATGATGTACTTACCGAGGGGTGACTGGTGGAGGGCATGGGAAACCCTGCTGGGGTTAGCAAACACTTTGGCTCCAGTAGTGGCTCTAAGCATGAATGACGCCTTCACCAGGTGATCTGTGGATGGATGTTGGTCCTGGGTGGTTCGTGGTGTTTTACCAGGCGTCTCTCTGCATGGAGAAGGTGTCCTCGCTCGCTTGCCGGAGGTGATTGGTGGGAAGTCCTCAGACTCCATACCCTCCCCCTTGGATGCGGGGCTGCTCGTCATGTCTAAAGGCCCGTCTACACTAGGACTGGGCAGTCGGGGGATCGCCCGACTGGGCAGTCTCGACTCCCATATATGGTAAAGTGGGCGGGGCTAGAGGGTGGGGCGAGCAGCCTTGAGCGAGCGGCATTTGATCGGGTGAGTGACGGACTGAACGCGGGAAAACAGATGCCTCTTTGAAGCGAGAGTGGGTGTTGCTCGTCCTCCTCACTAAAGTTTTCTCTCTCCCAATGTCTGAAAATAATTTTCAGTGGACGCGGGCGTTGACCCAGCACTTTATAGACCTCTTACAGCAGCACCCATGCTTGTGGCAAACCAAAAACAATGATTATAAAAATAGAATAGTAAGAACTGCAAGCCTCAACGTAATGTTGAAAGAATTCAATGAAGCCATGAACTGTGTAATAACCCAAGATGAAATTATGAAGAAACTACACACGCTGAGGGGCCAGTTCCGGAAGGAGATGAAGGATATGAAGGCATCAAACAAGTCAGGAGCAGGTACAAAGGACTTGTATGTACCAAAGCTGTGGTGTTTTGATGCTTTGATGTTCCTTGCTGATGGGGATATACCTCGAGATGCCACCTCAAATCTAGATGAATCACAGGTGAGTCACTTATCATTATTTTTATAATATTTGTGTTCTTGATTTATGCTAACCCAGCCTCAGTGATTATTCCCGGGTTTATATAACTCATGGGGTCAAAATGTAGGCACCTGTAGGATGCAGTTGCCCTGTACTCTCAGGTCTAGGAATTAATACATCAAATGTGTAATACGAATTATACTTTCCGAAAAATATAGGTATAAAGTATATTTGACAAAAGGTGTGGAAACAAGTAAATATAATGCTGGTGTGTGTGATTTTTGCTTTTATTTTATCTCACTATGATCAATCACTGTGTGTATGTGTGTGTGTGTGTGTGTGTGTGTGTGTGTGTACTTAAAACTTAAATTTCTATCAGTATGACAACTAGTTTCCCTCTAAACCACACATCCGACGCTGCCAAGGTATAGCACCTTCGTCACAGAAATATCTGGTGAACTCTTTCCTGATGTCCTTTGCCTCGTCTGTAGTGTTTCTTCTTAGTCTGTTCAAGGGCAGTAGTTGTTCATTGTTACGCCAGGAGCCTGCTGTTATTGTCCCATCCAAATTTTCTTTGTCCAAGCTTCCTACTGGAGTGTAAGATGCCTCATTATTCCTTCGCAAGTAGTTGTGGAGGGCAGTGCAAGCTAAAACAATTTTTTCAACTTTACTTGGTTCCAACTGTATGGCGCTGTGAAGAATCCGGAACTTGTTAGCCATAATGCCAAATGCATTTTCTATAATTCGGCGAGCACGTGAAAGCCTGTAGGAGAATATTCGTTGTTCATCATCTTGGTTTCTGAAGGGATAAGGCTTCATGAAGTAGCGCCTCAGTGGAAAGGCGTCATCCCCCACAAAGACATAAGGAAGGGTTCTTTGGTTTCCTAGTATCTGGTCATCAGGAAGACCAGCTGTTCTTTCTTCCAGATGACGGGAAAGAGTAGAGTTTGCCCACACTCCACCATCAGAAACTCGTCCGTTTGCCCCAACATCTACATATATAAACTCATAGTTCGCATTCACTACAGCCATAAGGACGATGCTGTGAGACCCCTTGTAGTTGAAGTAGTACGATCCATGGTTGTGTACTATTACAACTTATATTTAATATATTAATATGTATGTATGCATGTATTTACAATACTTTTGTATGTTAGTGTGTTGACACAGGTGTCGTGTGATAGCTACAAAGATTTACCCAGATGTGGGTATAAGACATTGACCGCGCTAATCCCCTTGACTCGCTGTCCACGAACACCTGGATATGTTCTCAGCTTTCTCACCGAAAAGCATCTCCTGTCCCATGGGCCAAGGGATTAACAGATTATCTCGCTTCTCCTCCTCATCTTTCCGCTCGTCCATCTTTTCTCCATTTTGTTTCCGCCATGTCCTCTATTTTGATCCTCTCCCATTGTTAGCTGTAAGATATGTCAGTCACTTCAGTCTTGGCTCTGGGCGAGAGCAGACGTCCTGAATCGGTGACACCAAGTGTACCTACTTTTACTCAAATAAACATGTAGTGATACAAGCTTACTATCTAACCAGAGTGAGTGAGAGTTTGAGGTGAGTGAGTGAACTATTGCAATGTACACGTAACACACATCACGCTGACATCCTACAATCCTACAATCCTGCAAACGACTACGAGAACGCGACGAGCAAGAAGGAGAATAGATCCACCCGCTTTGCCCTCGACACACTACCATAGTTAAGTTCCTTGCAGCTTGCAATCTGCAAGGTGGTGGCAGCAACTTCAGCTTGCACTGTGATTAAGCTCAGTGGTCAGGCACAACAGTTGTCTGGAGCCCGTATTAGTATGTGTTTCCCGTCCACAGCTCCAATACAGTGAGGGAAGTTCCATTTCTCAAACCCGTTTGCAACAATTCTCCATTCATCCGGTGTTGTTGGAGCCTACAGAAAACGGGGAAAATATTTATTTTTATGCATTACTATTAATGTTTCCTTATCCTCCTCAGGAATGTGCCTATGAAGCGAACACCGAGGCTTCTCATGCTGGATGTGGTGTGATGGATGCAACAGCTACACCTTCACCTTTTGTTCTCCCAAATCCTAAACCTGTCTGGCAAAGTACTCCTACATACTCATCCACTGTAACTCCTCATGGATTTTCACCAATTTTTCCTGCCTGCCTGTATCCTCCCTCATCCTCACCCATTCAAGTATCTGCACCATCACCACGTCCCTCCTCGAACAGTTCATCTGGATTCTCGCTCTCCCCTGTTGATTCTCCATCCTGTTCTTTCCCCACCACAAGGCCAATCAAGAAAAGGAAAATTGAACCAGGCGAGGAAGTCATGCAAGTTGCTCTAAATAAATTATTGTCCCTCCACAACAATTGTGAAATTGACCCGTGTCTAGATTTTGGAAGGGTTCTTGGTAATGAGTTGAAGGGCATGAAAGAAATGCAGAGAAAATTGGCACAGAAATTATTGTATGATGTAGTTCACCTAGGGAGTATGGAAATGCTTAATGTGGACCATCAAATAATAGAAATAAGGGGTATAAATTCTTCAGACATGTAATCATTTACAAATATTCATTCGGACACATGTTTATTTATTTATTTTCACTGCAAGTTTGATGCTCAGTATGATTATAAGGAAATATTTATGTTTGGTTTAATAAAAAAAGGTAATGGCCCTGCTAGTAGTTCTTATCCAATAAACTTATATATACCTAGAACCATACCTTCAAATAATCTTTTCTCAGCACATTGTATATGGCCTCGCAGGTCTCAGGAATGATGTGGCTAAGGCTTTGCTTAGAAATTCTTGTGGAATACTGAAGGCTTGTGTAGGATCCCCCAGCTGCCAGAAAGCGAAGTGTAGCCTCCAAACGAGCGCCAGGAGAGATGTTCTCGCGGAGATGGGTGTCTTCCTTACATATATAAGGTTCAATCTTGGTGAGCAAATTATAAAATAAAATAACAGGCATTCTGGTGTAGTTCTCAAAGCCATCAGGGCATTCGCTTTTAAGTTCGGAGAAAATTTGTGAAAAACTTCCTCTTTCACTCCGCCTGCAAATCCACTCTCTACACCAACGCTTCTTCTTCAACTGTGTGGAAGCAGCTGCCACAATGGTGCACAAAAGAGCCTTTTGAAGGGCTATGTTTGCTGTAGCGGCATCCATGCGTACTCACTCTTCGACAGTGCAGAGGAGACTGAGAAGGCGCGGGCTTATGACAACGCCAGTCTCGCGTTAGGACGTTCACCCCCATTACCCCCTCGTCAGTCCGCCTGCCCCCCTGACTGCCCAGTCCTAGTGTAGACGTACCTTAAGAGCTTCCCTGCTCTCTATTTCCACTTTCCCTATGCCTGGCTACGTTCCCGGGCATATAGGGACTCCGAAAATGGATAATTCTTCTTCTTCTTGGGAATTTGATGGGGCCGTGCAGGCTGTGGTGCCACAGCCTCTAGTGCCCCAAAAGTGCAGGTTGCAGATGAATGAGTGGATCAGATCCTGTTGAGTTGACCTGTCCTTTGGAGGAAGGTCCTGGTGTGTTTGAGTACTTTGAAGGCCAGGCCAGGATCTTGAGAGCCACCTAAGATGTCTGTTATTGTTGGTCTGCGGATGTGGAGAGACGACAGTGAGTGAAGGAGTGCCATGCGGTGGGAGTGGTGACGAGGACAGTGAAGTAGGAGGTGTTCTGGGGTGTCTGGTTGTGTAGGGCACCAAGGGCAGTGGGGGTCATCAGTCATGCCCAGCTTGTGTAGGTGGGAGTTTAGGCAGCTGTGTCCAACTCTGAGTCTGGTGACGGCAGTGTCAAGGGCACGGCTGGGAGAGTAGGTCCACCAGTGGTGTCGTGTGTCTTGTCTAATGCGTCCAAGTGAGGTGTACTGTAGGGCGTTAGTCAGGTCTGTGTCCCAGTGTAGTCTACAGGCTGTGTGGAGGTTAGTCAGTGAGTCAGTCTGGTCAGTGGGGAGGTGTATGGGGAAGGGGTGGGAGTGTGCTTCCGCTGCCGCTCTGTCGGCCACTGTATTACCCATGATGCCGACGTGTGAGGGGACCCACTGAAGGTGGATGGAGAAGCCAGAAGAGGACAGTTGGAGAAGAAAGTGGTGAATGGTGAAGCAGAGGGAGTGGTGTGTTTTGGGGCGGTGGTGCCGGATGAGTTGGAGGGCTGAGAGGGAGTCTGAGAAGAGAGTGACTGAGCAAGGGGAGGTGAGTGTGGTGGCAAACCTGAGGCCCTCTCTGATGGCAAAGAGTTCTGCTGTCAGAATGGAGGCAGAGGCCGGAAGCCTCCAGGCAGTGGCAGTGTTACGTACTGGGACATACATAGCAGCTCCAACAGAGGGAGGTGTTGGGAGGCGGGAGCCGTCAGTGTATATGTGGAGGGAGTTGTGGTAGTGAGTGTGCAGGAGGTTGTTGAAAATTATCCTGCCCTGCACCGGACAGTGTGCCTTTGACCATTGTGTGTCTGTGTGCAGTGTCAAGGATATTAAGGGGGAGAGGGGAAACCAAGGGCCCAAAGGGGAAGTCTTCTCGAGAGTGAGAAAGGAGGGGGGGGTCACCCGGAGGGAGGCAAAGAAGGAGAGGGCTCTTTCTACAAATGGTGTGTGGGCTTGATATGGTAGGGGGCCAAGAAGTGGTGCCCTACTCTGTCGGAGGAGGAGGGAGTGGAGGGCGTGGCAGCTAGGTGAGGATGCAAGTTTGGTGTAGGTGCGGACAAGGAGGGTGGAGCGTCGGTGTGACAGTGAGGATAGGGAGGATTCTGCCTGAAGGGCTGTGACTGGGGAGGACCTGAAAGCTCCCAGGGCTATACGCATGGCTGTGTTTTGAATGACATCCAGTTTATGGAGAAGTGAAGGTGAGGCCGCCCCATAAACCTCACATCCGAAGTCTAAGCGACTCCGGATATAGGCACAATAGAAACGAAGGAGGGTATGCCTGTCCGCACCCCACTTGACCCCTGCCAGGGACTTCATTAAGTTTAGTCTTTTAAGACATGAGGTCACCAGGTAGTGTATGTGACGGCTCCAGGTTAGACGGGGGCCGTCCACTACTATACCTAGAAACTTATGTTGGGTTTTGAAGGGAATGGGTGAACCTTTGATGGTGACCACAGGTATGTTGGGTATTCGCCTTCTGGTGAAGCACAGAAGGCTAGACTTCTGGGCACTCACCGTTAGGCCCCAACGTGATGTCCAAGAGTCTATGGCATCAAGCCCACGTTGAAGGTTAAGTTGAGCCTCCTGGATAGTGGAAGCAGAGGAAAGGAGGGAAATGTCATCAGCATATAAGAGTGCATGTGTGCATGGAGAAGAGGGAAAGTCTGAAAGTAAGACATTGAAAAGGAGAGGACTGAGAGGAGAACCCTGTGGGACACCTCTGGTGACTGGGTAAGACCTAGAGTAGGAGTTACCTATCACCAGAGAGAAGGACCTGGAAGACAGGAAGGACTGAACCCAATTGAGTGGGGAACCATTGAGTCCCAGGCGGGAAAGTTTTTCAATAATGGCATTATGTGAAGAGGAGTCAAAAGCTCCTTTGAGATCAAGAAAAGCTACCAGAGTGAATTGCTTGTGGTTAAATCCTTCCTGAATGTGGTGCTCTAGCTGGAGCAGGGCATCCAGGGTGCCCAGGTGAGGACGGAAGCCAAACATGTTAGGGGGAAGAAGGTGTTTGTGTTCCAACCACCATGTTAGTCTGTCATGCACTATGTGTTCTAATACCTTACTGAAGTTAGAGAGTAGACTGATGGGCCTGTAGGAGGAAGCCTCCGACGGGTCCTTGCCAGGTTTGAGAATAGGAATTGTGATGGCATTACGCCACACAGAAGGGAACGTGCCAGATTGCCAGCTGGCGTTGAACACGTTCAGGAGGAGGAAGATCAGAGGATCTGGGAGGCGGCGAAGAAACTCATTCGGGACATTGTCCGGCCCCGTCGCCTTCCCAGCAGACAGTGCTTGTAAAGCTGATGAAAGCTCCTGGGGAGTTATAGCTGTGCTAATTGTGTGGCCGTGTGAAGAAGGAGGTAACACAGGTGGAGGTATAGGGTCAGGGGAGCCGAGGACAGTGTGTATGTTGGAGGCAAGGCACTCGGCTTTTTGGACGTTGTTGACAAGGAGGACACCGTTACTAGTTAACGGGAAGGTAAGAGGGGGCTGAGGGTGAACCATCTTCCTGAAAAAAGACCAAGCCTGGGAGACTGAGGAAGAAAAGGACAGGGAGGCACAAAAGGAGGCCCACGCAGAACGTTTCTCATCAAGAATAACACGCTTGCACTGGGCCTCTAAAAGTCTGAAGCGACTGCGAAGGGGAGGGATGGGATTCTTACGCCACATGTCAAAGGCATGTCGTTTGGCCTGAAGGGCTGCTGCACACCTTCGGGACCACCAGGGGACCCGGAAGGAGCGGGAGGGACGGGAAGTGATGAGGTGAAAGTGGTGGGACCCTACATCCACCAAGGTGTCTGTAAGGTATTGAATTTGACTTTGTGAAGGGAGGATGGTGGGAGGAGTTTTTGAATTAATCTCTTTTTGAAAAGAGCCCCAGTCTCCCTTTTTAAAGGACCAACGAGGTCTGCGTGATGAAGGGGGGGGTGTTGGTATTGAAGGGAAGGAAATGACAACAGGAAGGTGGTCACTCCCCATGTAAGGGCCAGTTGTTATAGTGGTGAGGAGGAGAGGGCCATTCCCCAGGCAAAGGTCCAAGGTAGAGGGGTTCCCTGAAACTGGATTGGTCCTGGTAGGAGTAAGGAGAGAGAAAGTTGCACTGTCTGCCAGGAAGGTCGAGAGGGACAGACCCGAACGGTTTCTTCGGCTCCTGGGGAGGGCTGGTTCCCAGAAGTCGTGATGGGCGTTAAAATCACCCATTATTAAGGCTGGGGAGGAAAGCTGTGAAAACAAATGCTGGAATTCCTGAAGGGAGATATCCAAGCATGGGTTGTAAATTAAAAGGATCTGAAGGGGCCCTGAGTTAAAGGTAATAGTCACCCCCAGGTACTCTAGTCTGCCCCCGGGGTAGGGAGTGATAGTGAGGAGGCTAGAAGAGAGGGATTGGTGGACAAGCAGTAGCAGGCCGCCTCCTGCTCCGCCTGCCCCCCTGTCCACTCTGTAAGAAGAATAGTTGGGGAAGGAAGGGGAGAATGCGTCAGTGAGCCACGTCTCACAGACACCAACAACAAGAGGTGAATAGGAAGACAGCGTGGTTTTAAAGACTGGAAGTTTCCAGTACAGGGACCGGGCATTCCAGAGTATGAAGTGAGAGGGGAGAACAGAATTCACTGCGTGAGTGATGTGAAGAATGAGAATAGTCCTGGCAAGCACTGGAGGAGGCTTTCTTGAAGGCTGTAACCTGTTAGGAGAAGATTGATAAATTTAAGTGCAAGTGGTGCTAATCCCATAATGAAGGCAGATAAGGAGAGACCCGAAGCATGCTGGGCCTGTGAAGGTGCCGTAGGAGGCTCAAGGCATGCACTGCCCTGTGAGGGCAGGGGCTGCTGGGCTGCTGGCTGTGTGGCATGGGGCTGGAGTTCAGTTTGGGGAGGTGTGGGTTGAGGTGGGGGAGGAATGGGTTGAAGTAGGCGAGGAGCAGTATGAGGTGGGATAGGAGTGGGTTGGGGTAGAGGGTGAGGTGGTAGGGGTGTGGGGAGAAGGAATACCTCCTGTAAACGGGTATCCCTCCTAGGAGAGCTGGGGCAAGAGGGGGGTTTTGGCCGACGCCTGGGAGAGCGACGGCCCCTCAGGGATTTGGGTGTTTGAGGTGTGCATAGGTTAGTGGATGGGCGTTGAGGGGTGGAGCAGTCCTGGGCAGCCAAAGGAATTATTGTGACCTTAGGGCTAAGTGGCTTGGGAGGGGCTGGTTGTGGGGCAGGTGCAGGTGGAGGTGCCTGAGGAGGTGTTGTATTCTCCTCTGGTGAGGAAGTTGGTCTGAAGGACCCTGGGCGGATGCCCCTCAGCTTACGCTTAACCTCCATTATAGTGTGGTCAGACTCATGTTGGAGCTGCTGTAGTTGCAGTGCCTGAAGGTATGTCGGGCACTGCCTGTAGGTGGGGCGGTGGTTGCCATCACAGAAAAAGCATGTTTCGGGCCGGGTACAAACCTCGGCATCATGGTAACCACTGCACCTCCCACAGCGGTTTTTGCCGTTGCAGGAGGCGTTGCCATGGCCAAACAGAAGGCAGCGGGTGCACCTGAGGACAGGGAGGGTGTGGGGCCTAACACGGTACACTGCAGAGTTTAGGGCAATCCTATCAGGGAGGGCCCCTCTAAACTTAATACGAATGGCCATATTGGCCATCGTCTGCCCTTCCCTGACAAAAGCTGGGAGTCTAAAAACGTCTATGATTTGAGTTGGGGCATCGTCTAGTATGGTAAGGTTGGTGAGTATGTCCTGTGTGGCCATTTCGGGGGATACTGGGTATATCCTCCCAAACATGTAAGTGGGGTCATCGTCTGTCACAACCCAGCATTTAACAGACCACTCCCCCAGCGTGGTGACCGACTCAGGAGGTTGAGAGAGGTTTTCGAGGTTGGCTACCTCGAATTTTATGCCCCTGCCGCCACCAGTGATGGTTAGGGTCTTCTCAACATATTTTTTGCCAAATATGGAAGAGTAGATAGCCGTGGCCACTTTACCAGGATGAATAAAGCACCTGTTCCCCTCAGCAGAGCGGATGATGATATATTTAGAAAAAGAGGGTTGCAGTGGTTGAGGTTGGCGTGGGGGCACAGCTCTAGCGTTAGGTGAGGGTGGCGAAGCAGCTACTTGGGCGAAGGAGCGATCATTGCATTTGGTGGACTTAGCTGTACGTTCGTTGGTCTCACCAGACGATGGAGAAAGAGAGCGAGTCCGTTTCAGGACCGTCGTGGTGGCGTCCATGTGGGCGGCAGCGTGGGTGGCGGCAGCTGCCGGTGGGTCACAGCCGTCATCAGTTAGCATGAGTCCATTTGCCGTTCGTCGGCTGTCGATGCGGCGGGACTCGATACTGCAGTAAATCCTGCACTTGGGCACTTGTAGGCACCCACCGAACCGTAAACAAGGTTGGGGTGGCGTGTGTGGTTGCGGCTGAGAGAGGTAGGTCTGCACTCTACCGTGGTTCTAGCGCGTCCCGAAAATAACCGGGGGTAATGTTTACCTCCTGTTACAAATATCAAACAATAACAATCAGAGCACCCAGGGACTTTTCTTCTTCTTGGGAATTTGATGGGGCCGTGCAGGCTGTGGTGCCACAGCCTCTAGTGCCCCAAAAGTGCAGGTTGCAGATGAATGAGTGGATCAGATCCTGTTGAGTTGACCTGTCCTTTGGAGGAAGGTCCTGGTGTGTTTGAGTACTTTGAAGGCCAGGCCAGGATCTTGAGAGCCACCTAAGATGTCTGTTATTGTTGGTCTTCTGTCTCTATGTTCTTCTTCTTCTTCTTCTTCTTGGGAATTTGATGGGGCCGTGCAGGCTGTGGTGCCACAGCCTCTAGTGCCCCAAAAGTGCAGGTTGCAGATGAATGAGTGGATCAGATCCTGTTGAGTTGACCTGTCCTTTGGAGGAAGGTCCTGGTGTGTTTGAGTACTTTGAAGGCCAGGCCAGGATCTTGAGAGCCACCTAGGATGTCTGTTATTGTTGGTCTGCGGATGTGGAGAGACGACAGTGAGTGAAGGAGTGCCATGCGGTGGGAGTGGTGACGAGGACAGTGAAGTAGGAGGTGTTCTGGGGTGTCTGGTTGTGTAGGGCACCAAGGGCAGTGGGGGTCATCAGTCATGCCCAGCTTGTGTAGGTGGGAGTTTAGGCGGCTGTGTCCAACTCTGAGTCTGGTGACGGCAGTGTCAAGGGCACGGCTGGGGGAGTAGGTCCACCAGTGGTGTCGTGTGTCTTGTCTAATGCGTCCAAGTGAGGTGTACTGTAGGGCGTTAGTCAGGTCTGTGTCCCAGTGTAGTCTACAGGCTGTGTGGAGGTTAGTCAGCGAGTCAGTCTGGTCAGTGGGGAGGTGTATGGGGAAGGGGTGGGAGTGTGCTTCCGCTGCCGCTCTGTCGGCCACTGTATTACCCATGATGCCGACGTGTGAGGGGACCCACTGAAGGTGGATGGAGAAGCCAGAAGAGGACAGTTGGAGAAGAAAGTGGTGAATGGTGAAGCAGAGGGAGTGGTGTGTTTTAGGGCGGTGGCGCCGGATGAGTTGGAGGGCTGAGAGGGAGTCTGAGAAGAGAGTGACTGAGCAAGGGGAGGTGAGTGTGGTGGCAAACCTGAGGCCCTCTCTGATGGCGAAGAGTTCTGCTGTCAGAATGGAGGCAGAGGCCGGAAGCCTCCAGGCAGTGGCAGTGTTACGTACTGGGACATACATAGCAGCTCCAACAGAGGGAGGTGTTGGGAGGCGGGAGCCGTCAGTGTATATGTGGAGGGAGTTGTGGTAGTGAGTGTGCAGGAGGTTGTTGAAAATTATCCTGCCCTGCACCGGACAGTGTGCCTTTGACCATTGTGTGTCTGTGTGCAGTGTCAAGGATATTAAGGGGGAGAGGGGAAACCAAGGGCCCAAAGGGGAAGTCTTCTCGAGAGTGAGAAAGGAGGGGGGGGTCACCCGGAGGGAGGCAAAGAAGGAGAGGGCTCTTTCTACAAATGGTGTGTGGGCTTGATATGGTAGGGGGCCAAGAAGTGGTGCCCTACTCTGTCGGAGGAGGAGGGAGTGGAGGGCGTGGCAGCTAGGTGAGGATGCAAGTTTGGTGTAGGTGCGGACAAGGAGGGTGGAGCGTCGGTGTGACAGTGAGGATAGGGAGGATTCTGCCTGAAGGGCTGTGACTGGGGAGGACCTGAAAGCTCCCAGGGCTATACGCATGGCTGTGTTTTGTATGACATCCAGTTTATGGAGAAGTGAAGGTGAGGCCGCCCCATAAACCTCACATCCGTAGTCTAAGCGACTCCGGATATAGGTACAATAGAAACGAAGGAGGGTATGCCTGTCCGCACCCCACTTGACCCCTGCCAGGGACTTCATTAAATTTAGTCTTTTAAGACATGAGGTCACCAGGTAGTGTATGTGACGGCTCCAGGTTAGACGGGGGCCGTCCACTACTATACCTAGAAACTTATGTTGGGTTTTGAAGGGAATGGGTGAACCTTTGATGGTGACCACAGGTATGTTGGGTATTCGCCTTCTGGTGAAGCACAGAAGGCTAGACTTCTGGGCACTCACCGTTAGGCCCCAACGTGATGTCCAAGAGTCTATGGCATCAAGCCCACGTTGAAGGTTAAGTTGAGCCTCCTGGATAGTGGAAGCAGAGGAAAGGAGGGAAATGTCATCAGCATATAAGAGTGCATGTGTGCATGGAGAAGAGGGAAAGTCTGAAAGTAAGACATTGAAAAGGAGAGGACTGAGAGGAGAACCCTGTGGGACACCTCTGGTGACTGGGTAAGACCTAGAGTAGGAGTTACCTATCACCAGAGAGAAGGACCTGGAAGACAGGAAGGACTGAACCCAATTGAGTGGGGAACCATTGAGTCCCAGGCGGGAAAGTTTTTCAATAATGGCATTATGTGAAGAGGAGTCAAAAGCTCCTTTGAGATCAAGAAAAGCTACCAGAGTGAATTGCTTGTGGTTAAATCCTTCCTGAATGTGGTGCTCTAGCTGGAGCAGGGCATCCAGGGTGCCCCGGTGAGGACGGAAGCCAAACATGTTAGGGGGAAGAAGGTGTTTGTGTTCCAACCACCATGTTAGTCTGTCATGCACTATGTGTTCTAATACCTTACTGAAGTTAGAGAGTAGACTGATGGGCCTGTAGGATGAAGCCTCCGACGGGTCCTTGCCAGGTTTGAGAATAGGAATTGTGATGGCATTACGCCACACAGAAGGGAACGTGCCAGATTGCCAGCTGGCGTTGAACACGTTCAGGAGGAGGAAGATCAGAGGATCTGGGAGGCGGCGAAGAAACTCATTCGGGACATTGTCCGGCCCCGTCGCCTTCCCAGCAGACAGTGCTTGTAAAGCTGATGAAAGCTCCTGGGGAGTTATAGCTGTGCTAATTGTGTGGCCGTGTGAAGAAGGAGGTAACACAGGTGGAGGTATAGGGTCAGGGGAGCCGAGGACAGTGTGTATGTTGGAGGCAAGGCACTCGGCTTTTTGGACGTTGTTGACAAGGAGGACACCGTTACTAGTTAACGGGAAGGTAAGAGGGGGCTGAGGGTGAACCATCTTCCTGAAAAAAGACCAAGCCTGGGAGACTGAGGAAGAAAAGGACAGGGAGGCACAAAAGGAGGCCCACGCAGAACGTTTCTCATCAAGAATAACACGCTTGCACTGGGCCTCTAAAAGTCTGAAGCGACTGCGAAGGGGAGGGATGGGATTCTTACGCCACATGTCAAAGGCATGTCGTTTGGCCTGAAGGGCTGCTGCACACCTTCGGGACCACCAGGGGACCCGGAAGGAGCGGGAGGGACGGGAAGTGACGAGGTGAAAGTGGTGGGACCCTACATCCACCAAGGTGTCTGTAAGGTATTGAATTTGACTTTGTGAAGGTGTGATGCTTCCAATTTAATTTCAAATAGGCCTACTGAATGTACCTTTTTTTTGTTATGTTTAGTCTGCCCTTAGATCTTGTATTCCCAAGGGGATACTGCATTATATAAATGTTTTTACTCACATCATTCATACTTTTATGCTATATGTTTATATTAAGGTTTATATTAGAATTGTTTTTCCAAACTTTCAAATCCTATGCAGTCAACCCCTCCCACCAGACAGTTTTCTATGGAAAGAAATTAATATCATAATCTAATCACTATTAATAGTCATTAACTTGTCAAAATGCTCTCCATAGTCTAATATAATTAACCTACTTAGTTATCTTCCCATAAAACTTTGTTAAGGATGACGTAATATTGCCTCATGTGAGGCGATCATGCCCCCGGAGGCCCGGGACGTGCTAAAAGTCACGTAGACAAAAATGTTCCCTTATATAGTAATCCAGAGATCAGATTCAATAGATATCTAAATGTCACTTATTTAGCGTCAAAATTAATTTCCTATAAATTGATAACTATTTCACGTCTCAATAATCAATTAATAATAAGATCAAAGGAGGAATATCCTCGAAACCCCCCCCTTCCCCCTTCTCATCTCCCGCCTTTTTCCCAGAGAGCATCATTCGTGGCTCACCCTTGATTGTGTTCGCAGGTGAGTGACATCGCTCTCGAAATCCCTCAATATTTGTGAAATCCAATACCTCTCGCCATTATTATATAGTCCACAATCTTCCCCAGTAGTCTGACAATACATGTAAACTCCTATTGAGATCTATTATAAGTGGATAATATCAATTTCCTTCTCTTAAAGAAGGACAACGTGGTTTCAAAACCGCATGGCCTCCTGTGTCCCCTGTTCCCCTTCAAAATAATATTTCATAGTGTACAATATATATTTTTCCCGGTAATCTCTATGTTATTGTGACTGTGTATTAACTTCTGAGTTAAGGAAGTGAATTATCATTCGTGGCTCACCCTTGATTGTGTTCGCAGGACTCCACCATCACACCTATACAGTGAACACATTTCCCACTATGTATTTGTTAGTAATGTCAAACCACGGGGTGAATTATGCCCCATCTAAGATATTTTTCTTTGTTGTATAAGGGAACCACGTGGGTTTGTTTTAAGATGTAGTTGTATTAGGTTGGCCAAAGTAATTTTTTTGTTAGTTCTTCAGGGTAGGAAGGAAATTCAATGTTCGTGGAAGATGAATATGTCGGAAATGTTGAACCCAGAAAGTAATGTTTTCACCCTAGTTTAGGAAAAATTCTCTGAGAAAAAGGTTACTTAACCACTCTCAGGTACAGTTACTAAATTCACAACATTTACAGGGTGACATAATTAGGGAAGGGAGTTAAGGGTATAAAGTTTGTTTTAGTGTATGAAAAGAATTGATATCTCTGAATGAGATAAAGGAAGACCAACTCAGTGTGTACGTTTATGGTCGTTTTCTCTGTTGTAAACAGTTAAGCTTCTGATGCCTTAGTGTATGTTTAAGGTATATTCCATCCCAACTATACAGTAAATAAATAACTAGTAAATCTAAAGAAGTGATTTCGTATTATAATAACCTCTGTTGGTGTGGTAATGTTAATAGGGAGGGGCTCAACACTCTTGAAAAAGGATATGAAACAAATCCACGAATCCATGTGCCTTATTGAAACTCAGTCCACTCTACCAAATAACTAAATTGTTAAATCAGTTCCCCCTTTCTTTTCATTGGTCGCCTATATTTCCCTGGTAGTAATTATTTTCTCTTTCGAATATTTTAACTTCCCTTTAGGAAGAAATTAAATTCCCTGAGAATCCCCTAATTCTCACTAAACCTTTGGGGGTGGTGGCAGCTTTCTTTCCTTAATATCCAGGGAAATATCCAACATCAGGAACCATTAATTAATATAATTAATCAAAGTAAATATATTTTTAATTGCCATGAGAGTTCCCCATTCGAAGTTAATTTAATGACAAGGCACCACACTGGTGGTCCTTCAGCAGTGAAGTGAAAGTAAAACAAATTAATTAAATAAAGAATAGAATAACAGAACAACAATTAACAAAATAAATAAATATAAAAATAACGCCCCCGTCCCCCCCCCCCGGGCACCACACTGGTGGCTTAAGCGGTGGGATTCAAAGTGTTTTGAGCACTACCTAACAATTACCACAGCAAGTGAGGATGAAAAAGTTTCTTGTCATGCAATAATCAAGTAAGAGGAATGATAAATGAAGTAGTTGTACTCAGGGCCCTACGGGACACATGATTTGTTCTTTTGCTAAGGTATAGCTCTGGGTTAGGTTAAGTTAGTCTGGATTAAGTTAGTAAATAAGTTAGCCTGGATTAAGGTACCCTAACGATTATCCCGCTATAGTTTGGATAACTCGGGAAACGTTAGATGTAAAGGAAGATAATGATTTTGTGGAAGCAAGTTGATGTTATTTTTGTTTAATTAGGCACCTAATTGTGTCAGGTTTTGCCCACATTGCCGTAATCATTTAGTAAAGCTCGAGTTTATTTTTTTTTGGTGATGAAATTAAGTAAGGTTAGTAAGTTAAAGATTCAACAACTTAGAGGCACCCTAAACTTCCAACACAAACAAAACACACACACTGTTCTGGAGAGCATGGAGCAGTACGTCGCAGGCCTCGGAATGCCCCAGTCTATGGTCCACGACAACGGATTGGAGTCCGTGTCGCAGCAGTTCAAGATCTCTACAGGAGACATCGGATCCTCAGTCTTCACATGGCAGTCAAGACCAAAGCCACATGTGGACAAAGAGGAGTGGTTACTGACTCCTCTGGAAGTTTTGTGTGCCGGGAAAGACAATGATGAACCGATGCCTCCACGGCTGTGTGGTGGACCTGAGCGATGTATTGAGGAGTGTGGATACAGTGGCTGGGCAGAAACAACCCCAAAGAACTATGCCACAATGGGTGTTAGTTTTAAGGTGTAGAGGAACAGGTTTGGACAATTAGTGGTGCTAAGTTAGTCCCCTTGGAGGTATGTTGCTTGTGAATCGACCCAGGTGTGACAGGTCGTTAGACTATCCACCTTAATTCCCCCGGGCCTAGTTTGAGCCCTGAAGGAGTGGTGAACTTTTAAACTAGAAGATAAGTTCACAGGATTGTGTGTAGTTCACACAATGGACTAGTTCAGGAAGCTGTAGGCCACTTTAACGTGAGGGAATCACACCTGGTAGTAGTGTGATTAGGCCTCTAAGCTACAGTCTGCCGGTGTTAGGAGGTGGAGGAGACATCAGGACGTAGCCTAAGCTCTGTCAAATGCTTCCTGTATGACCACTTGCTGCGGAAACGAATGAAGGGTGATTGAATGCGAATGTTGTGAGCAAATGAAGATGAATGACTGAGAATTTATGTTATTGTTTGTTTTGGTGTGAAAGTCAAGGGCTGGAAGGCTCAACTTAGCTACCGAGTGTCCGGGATCTTGTACAGTTGACGAGATCATCCATACTTCTCTCATGAGTATGTGGACTGGGGTGTGCCCTACAATAATCTGAACTACAGCCAAGTAGCAGCAGTAGCCAGGCAATTGGTTTCTCAGGAACCACATATTACGTTGCCAGTGTTTTAGCCAGGAAGGGCTGCAGAAGTAGTGGAGTGGTGGGGAAGGTCGAGTGAATGTTAGACTGATGGAAAACCAAGGTGGGTTGTAACCTTAGTGACCACTAAACCAGTTCCTAAATGGTAAACCTGTTAGGATGTAATTTTTTTTTTATTATTAGTGAGTAAAAACATTTCACCCGGAGGGAAAAGTCGTGTGATGCTTCCAATTTAATTTCAAATAGGCCTACTGAATGTACCTTTTTTTTGTTATGTTTAGTCTGCCCTTAGATCTTGTATTCCCAAGGGGATACTGCATTATATAAATGTTTTTACTCACATCATTCATACTTTTATGCTATATGTTTATATTAAGGTTTATATTAGAATTGTTTTTCCAAACTTTCAAATCCTATGCAGTCAACCCCTCCCACCAGACAGTTTTCTATGGAAGGAAATTAATATCATAATCTAATCACTATTAATAGTCATTAACTTGTCAAAATGCTCTCCATAGTCTAATATAATTAACCTACTTAGTTATCTTCCCATAAAACTTTGTTAAGGATGACGTAATATTGCCTCATGTGAGGCGATCATGCCCCCGGAGGCCCGGGACGTGCTAAAAGTCACGTAGACAAAAATGTTCCCTTATATAGTAATCCAGAGATCAGATTCAATAGATATCTAAATGTCACTTATTTAGCGTCAAAATTAATTTCCTATAAATTGATAACTATTTCACGTCTCAATAATCAATTAATAATAAGATCAAAGGAGGAATATCCTCGAAACCCCCCCCTTCCCCCTTCTCATCTCCCGCCTTTTTCCCAGAGAGCATCATTCGTGGCTCACCCTTGATTGTGTTCGCAGGTGAGTGACATCGCTCTCGAAATCCCTCAATATTTGTGAAATCCAATACCTCTCGCCATTATTATATAGTCCACAATCTTCCCCAGTAGTCTGACAATACATGTAAACTCCTATTGAGATCTATTATAAGTGGATAATATCAATTTCCTTCTCTTAAAGAAGGACAACGTGGTTTCAAAACCGCATGGCCTCCTGTGTCCCCTGTTCCCCTTCAAAATAATATTTCATAGTGTACAATATATATTTTTCCCGGTAATCTCTATGTTATTGTGACTGTGTATTAACTTCTGAGTTAAGGAAGTGAATTATCATTCGTGGCTCACCCTTGATTGTGTTCGCAGGACTCCACCATCACACCTATACAGTGAACACATTTCCCACTATGTATTTGTTAGTAATGTCAAACCACGGGGTGAATTATGCCCCATCTAAGATATTTTTCTTTGTTGTATAAGGGAACCACGTGGGTTTGTTTTAAGATGTAGTTGTATTAGGTTGGCCAAAGTAATTTTTTTGTTAGTTCTTCAGGGTAGGAAGGAAATTCAATGTTCGTGGAAGATGAATATGTCGGAAATGTTGAACCCAGAAAGTAATGTTTTCACCCTAGTTTAGGAAAAATTC
Source organism: Cancer borealis (assembly GCA_036785275.1). NCBI lineage: Eukaryota > Metazoa > Arthropoda > Malacostraca > Decapoda > Cancridae > Cancer > Cancer borealis. The sequence goes on along the minus strand of JAXIVD010000258.1, from coordinate 59,503 downwards.
TCTGAGAAAAAGGTTACTTAACCACTCTCAGGTACAGTTACTAAATTCACAACATTTACAGGGTGACATAATTAGGGAAGGGAGTTAAGGGTATAAAGTTTGTTTTAGTGTATGAAAAGAATTGATATCTCTGAATGAGATAAAGGAAGACCAACTCAGTGTGTACGTTTATGGTCGTTTTCTCTGTTGTAAACAGTTAAGCTTCTGATGCCTTAGTGTATGTTTAAGGTATATTCCATCCCAACTATACAGTAAATAAATAACTAGTAAATCTAAAGAAGTGATTTCGTATTATAATAACCTCTGTTGGTGTGGTAATGTTAATAGGGAGGGGCTCAACACTCTTGAAAAAGGATATGAAACAAATCCACGAATCCATGTGCCTTATTGAAACTCAGTCCACTCTACCAAATAACTAAATTGTTAAATCAGTTCCCCCTTTCTTTTCATTGGTCGCCTATATTTCCCTGGTAGTAATTATTTTCTCTTTCGAATATTTTAACTTCCCTTTAGGAAGAAATTAAATTCCCTGAGAATCCCCTAATTCTCACTAAACCTTTGGGGGTGGTGGCAGCTTTCTTTCCTTAATATCCAGGGAAATATCCAACATCAGGAACCATTAATTAATATAATTAATCAAAGTAAATATATTTTTAATTGCCATGAGAGTTCCCCATTCGAAGTTAATTTAATGACAAGGCACCACACTGGTGGTCCTTCAGCAGTGAAGTGAAAGTAAAACAAATTAATTAAATAAAGAATAGAATAACAGAACAACAATTAACAAAATAAATAAATATAAAAATAACGCCCCCGTCCCCCCCCCCCGGGCACCACACTGGTGGCTTAAGCGGTGGGATTCAAAGTGTTTTGAGCACTACCTAACAATTACCACAGCAAGTGAGGATGAAAAAGTTTCTTGTCATGCAATAATCAAGTAAGAGGAATGATAAATGAAGTAGTTGTACTCAGGGCCCTACGGGACACATGATTTGTTCTTTTGCTAAGGTATAGCTCTGGGTTAGGTTAAGTTAGTCTGGATTAAGTTAGTAAATAAGTTAGCCTGGATTAAGGTACCCTAACGATTATCCCGCTATAGTTTGGATAACTCGGGAAACGTTAGATGTAAAGGAAGATAATGATTTTGTGGAAGCAAGTTGATGTTATTTTTGTTTAATTAGGCACCTAATTGTGTCAGGTTTTGCCCACATTGCCGTAATCATTTAGTAAAGCTCGAGTTTATTTTTTTTTGGTGATGAAATTAAGTAAGGTTAGTAAGTTAAAGATTCAACAACTTAGAGGCACCCTAAACTTCCAACACAAACAAAACACACACACTGTTCTGGAGAGCATGGAGCAGTACGTCGCAGGCCTCGGAATGCCCCAGTCTATGGTCCACGACAACGGATTGGAGTCCGTGTCGCAGCAGTTCAAGATCTCTACAGGAGACATCGGATCCTCAGTCTTCACATGGCAGTCAAGACCAAAGCCACATGTGGACAAAGAGGAGTGGTTACTGACTCCTCTGGAAGTTTTGTGTGCCGGGAAAGACAATGATGAACCGATGCCTCCACGGCTGTGTGGTGGACCTGAGCGATGTATTGAGGAGTGTGGATACAGTGGCTGGGCAGAAACAACCCCAAAGAACTATGCCACAATGGGTGTTAGTTTTAAGGTGTAGAGGAACAGGTTTGGACAATTAGTGGTGCTAAGTTAGTCCCCTTGGAGGTATGTTGCTTGTGAATCGACCCAGGTGTGACAGGTCGTTAGACTATCCACCTTAATTCCCCCGGGCCTAGTTTGAGCCCTGAAGGAGTGGTGAACTTTTAAACTAGAAGATAAGTTCACAGGATTGTGTGTAGTTCACACAATGGACTAGTTCAGGAAGCTGTAGGCCACTTTAACGTGAGGGAATCACACCTGGTAGTAGTGTGATTAGGCCTCTAAGCTACAGTCTGCCGGTGTTAGGAGGTGGAGGAGACATCAGGACGTAGCCTAAGCTCTGTCAAATGCTTCCTGTATGACCACTTGCTGCGGAAACGAATGAAGGGTGATTGAATGCGAATGTTGTGAGCAAATGAAGATGAATGACTGAGAATTTATGTTATTGTTTGTTTTGGTGTGAAAGTCAAGGGCTGGAAGGCTCAACTTAGCTACCGAGTGTCCGGGATCTTGTACAGTTGACGAGATCATCCATACTTCTCTCATGAGTATGTGGACTGGGGTGTGCCCTACAATAATCTGAACTACAGCCAAGTAGCAGCAGTAGCCAGGCAATTGGTTTCTCAGGAACCACATATTACGTTGCCAGTGTTTTAGCCAGGAAGGGCTGCAGAAGTAGTGGAGTGGTGGGGAAGGTCGAGTGAATGTTAGACTGATGGAAAACCAAGGTGGGTTGTAACCTTAGTGACCACTAAACCAGTTCCTAAATGGTAAACCTGTTAGGATGTAATTTTTTTTTTATTATTAGTGAGTAAAAACATTTCACCCGGAGGGAAAAGTCGTGTGATGCTTCCAATTTAATTTCAAATAGGCCTACTGAATGTACCTTTTTTTTGTTATGTTTAGTCTGCCCTTAGATCTTGTATTCCCAAGGGGATACTGCATTATATAAATGTTTTTACTCACATCATTCATACTTTTATGCTATATGTTTATATTAAGGTTTATATTAGAATTGTTTTTCCAAACTTTCAAATCCTATGCAGTCAACCCCTCCCACCAGACAGTTTTCTATGGAAGGAAATTAATATCATAATCTAATCACTATTAATAGTCATTAACTTGTCAAAATGCTCTCCATAGTCTAATATAATTAACCTACTTAGTTATCTTCCCATAAAACTTTGTTAAGGATGACGTAATATTGCCTCATGTGAGGCGATCATGCCCCCGGAGGCCCGGGACGTGCTAAAAGTCACGTAGACAAAAATGTTCCCTTATATAGTAATCCAGAGATCAGATTCAATAGATATCTAAATGTCACTTATTTAGCGTCAAAATTAATTTCCTATAAATTGATAACTATTTCACGTCTCAATAATCAATTAATAATAAGATCAAAGGAGGAATATCCTCGAAACCCCCCCCTTCCCCCTTCTCATCTCCCGCCTTTTTCCCAGAGAGCATCATTCGTGGCTCACCCTTGATTGTGTTCGCAGGTGAGTGACATCGCTCTCGAAATCCCTCAATATTTGTGAAATCCAATACCTCTCGCCATTATTATATAGTCCACAATCTTCCCCAGTAGTCTGACAATACATGTAAACTCCTATTGAGATCTATTATAAGTGGATAATATCAATTTCCTTCTCTTAAAGAAGGACAACGTGGTTTCAAAACCGCATGGCCTCCTGTGTCCCCTGTTCCCCTTCAAAATAATATTTCATAGTGTACAATATATATTTTTCCCGGTAATCTCTATGTTATTGTGACTGTGTATTAACTTCTGAGTTAAGGAAGTGAATTATCATTCGTGGCTCACCCTTGATTGTGTTCGCAGGACTCCACCATCACACCTATACAGTGAACACATTTCCCACTATGTATTTGTTAGTAATGTCAAACCACGGGGTGAATTATGCCCCATCTAAGATATTTTTCTTTGTTGTATAAGGGAACCACGTGGGTTTGTTTTAAGATGTAGTTGTATTAGGTTGGCCAAAGTAATTTTTTTGTTAGTTCTTCAGGGTAGGAAGGAAATTCAATGTTCGTGGAAGATGAATATGTCGGAAATGTTGAACCCAGAAAGTAATGTTTTCACCCTAGTTTAGGAAAAATTCTCTGAGAAAAAGGTTACTTAACCACTCTCAGGTACAGTTACTAAATTCACAACATTTACAGGGTGACATAATTAGGGAAGGGAGTTAAGGGTATAAAGTTTGTTTTAGTGTATGAAAAGAATTGATATCTCTGAATGAGATAAAGGAAGACCAACTCAGTGTGTACGTTTATGGTCGTTTTCTCTGTTGTAAACAGTTAAGCTTCTGATGCCTTAGTGTATGTTTAAGGTATATTCCATCCCAACTATACAGTAAATAAATAACTAGTAAATCTAAAGAAGTGATTTCGTATTATAATAACCTCTGTTGGTGTGGTAATGTTAATAGGGAGGGGCTCAACACTCTTGAAAAAGGATATGAAACAAATCCACGAATCCATGTGCCTTATTGAAACTCAGTCCACTCTACCAAATAACTAAATTGTTAAATCAGTTCCCCCTTTCTTTTCATTGGTCGCCTATATTTCCCTGGTAGTAATTATTTTCTCTTTCGAATATTTTAACTTCCCTTTAGGAAGAAATTAAATTCCCTGAGAATCCCCTAATTCTCACTAAACCTTTGGGGGTGGTGGCAGCTTTCTTTCCTTAATATCCAGGGAAATATCCAACATCAGGAACCATTAATTAATATAATTAATCAAAGTAAATATATTTTTAATTGCCATGAGAGTTCCCCATTCGAAGTTAATTTAATGACAAGGCACCACACTGGTGGTCCTTCAGCAGTGAAGTGAAAGTAAAACAAATTAATTAAATAAAGAATAGAATAACAGAACAACAATTAACAAAATAAATAAATATAAAAATAACGCCCCCGTCCCCCCCCCCGGGCACCACAAAGGGAGGATGGTGGGAGGAGTTTTTGAATTAAACTCTTTTTGAAAAGAGCCCCAGTCTCCCTTTTTAAAGGACCAACGAGGTCTGCGTGATGAAGGGGGGGGTGTTGGTATTGAAGGGAAGGAGATGACAACAGGAAGGTGGTCACTCCCCATGTAAGGGCCAGTTGTTATAGTGGTGAGGAGGAGAGGGCCATTCCCCAGGCAAAGGTCCAAGGTAGAGGGGTTCCCTGAAACTGGATTGGTCCTGGTAGGGAGGCCAGGTGGAGTAAGGAGAGAGAAAGTTGCACTGTCTGCCAGGAAGGTCGAGAGGGACAGACCCGAACGGTTTCTTCGGCTCCTGGGAAGGGCTGGTTCCCAGAAGTCGTGATGGGCGTTAAAATCACGCATTATTAAGGCTGGGGAGGAAAGCTGTGAAAACAAATGCTGGAACTCCTGAAGGGAGATATCCAAGCATGGGTTGTAAATTAAAAGGATCTGAAGGGGCCCTGAGTTAAAGGTAATAGTCACCCCCAGGTACTCTAGTCTGCCCCCGGGGTAGGGAGTGATAGTGAGGAGGCTAGAAGAGAGGGATTGGTGGACAAGCAGTAGCAGGCCGCCTCCTCCTCCGCCTGCCCCCCTGTCCACTCTGTAAGAAGAATAGTTGGGGAAGGAAGGGGAGAATGCGTCAGTGAGCCACGTCTCACAGACACCAACAACAAGAGGTGAATAGGAAGACAGTGTGGTTTTAAAGACTGGAAGTTTCCAGTACAGGGACCGGGCATTCCAGAGTATGAAGTGAGAGGGGAGAACAGAATTCACTGCGTGAGTGATGTGAAGAATGAGAATAGTCCTGGCAAGCACCCAGGGACTACCTAATTGATAATTCAGTGCAACTCAATCCAAGTGTTGTTGCCCGCCTTGATCTTGATCATGTATCTCCACACACATACACGCACCTACCTTGTATGATGCTGACGATGATGATGATCTTGACAGCGCCATCCAAGCTCACAGAAAAGGAAATTTTACGTGGATATATAGTTCAACAGGGACGGTTTTAAAGACAAAGCAAATATATAAAAATTAATAGATTACTCAAAATACTACAAAACCATATTCATAACGTGATACTAGCGTATAATAAAACAATACAGGCAGTAATTAATATTCTGTTCAAAATGGAGAAGCTATTGGCTATACCATTCGCCAGGCATTTTAATTGAAGGAAGTCCATCTTTTGGGTCATTTACGTTCAATGATAATTACATGGTTATCTTTTCTTTATTTTTTGCTCATGGAATGACTGCAAAAACAAAATAAATACATATTCCCTGGTATATCCACAGACAGACAGGGTCCACGTGTTCGCCATAGAAGACTCAACGCGGCATTACACCTGTTGTCACTTTCTTTCAATATTTGGCTTCCTCAGCTTTATCTGGCCTTCCTGTTTACCATGCAGAAACATAACGGCTTCTACAACTTCATGATGGAGAAAAAGCCTGAGATACAAGCCCGGCTGAAGCGACGTGTTCCCCTGAATGAGCTTTCCGAACACGTCTCCTCAGAGTGGAAGGTAAAAAGAGTCTTCACGTCATAATGTTATTCTAATAAGCAGAAATAGTATTAAAAAAAGATCACCAGTTTAAGATTAAATACACTAGACCTCACTTTGCACTAGTAGCTGCTGGTGCCTGTTACTGATCATTGTGTCATTATTTTGTCAGGCTACATCGGACTCCCAGAAGGCAAGACATAAGGGTGGGAAGAGAGAGACACTGGACTGCTGTGGGATACCATTAAAAGTGCGGCAGATGGAGATTGAGAGGAAGAAGAAGGAAATATTAGACATGGAAAAACACACAACAAATCTGGTGGACAAATACCATTCAACACAAGGTGATCGCCAGCCTCAACATTTTGGTTACCTTAGTTTTATTTTGGCATAAGAGTTATAGTGTGATTGGAGAGTACATGTTGGTAAATATTCGTTTCATGACCCACTCGATATCTCCTTACCTTTATAATGCACTGCAAATTCAACCTCAGAAACTTTTTCAGATCACCTTAAACAGTTATGCCGCTGAATTACAGAAAACTACTATTTTTCCTTCTCTTCGAAAAGCAAGTTTAGTTTGGTTTAAACAAGGTTCTGTTATTTGTCAATATAAGTTCAGGTTTGGTTAATTTATGTTATGCTATATTATGCTATGTTATTTATGCTATGCTATGACTAAAAGTAGGATGTTGTGCAAGGTGCAGACGCTATTTTCTTTCGTAGCCACACGCCATTCTGGTGACCATGTAAAAAATTACCGAAAAGAATAGCTTTGTTAGCCAGAGCTGCAGTGAAAGAAGCCTATCCAAAATTAAACCTATCTAAACGTAACGAAACCTAACTAAACTTATAAAAAATTGTATCTTTTTTTCTGTAATTCAGCGGCATAACTGTTTAAGGTGATCTAAACAAGTTACTGAAGTTAAATTTGCAGTGCATTACAAAGGTATGGAGATATCGAGTGGGTCATGAAACGAATCTTTACCTAGATATTTAATCTGTCAGGTGTGTATTTACCTAGTTGTAATTTACAGGGTTCGAGCAAGGCTCATTATGTCCTGTCTCCATAACTATATTTATCCAACTTTTCCTTAAATGTATGCACACTGGTTGCTGTGACAACTTCTTCACTTAAGCCATTCCACATATCCACCGTTCTATGAGGAAAACTGTACTTCTTGATATCCCTCAAACACTGACTCTTCACAATCTTCTTAGAATGCCCTCTTGTTCTTCTGTCCACACCTCTAGTTACTGTCACCAAATCCTGTCTGTCAATCTTCTCTATGTGATTTACCATTTTGTACATCGTAATCATATCTCCTCTTTCTCTTCTCTCCTGCAATGTTGGCAAACTCATTTCTCTCAATCTCTCTTCATAGGTTAGATCTTTCAATTCCGGCACCATCTTTGTAGCTGTTCTCTGAATCCTTTCCAACTTCCTTATATCTTTCTTCATATGTGGTGACTACACCACCGCTGCATATTCCAACTTGGGCCGTATCATGGTGATTATAATTTTCTTCATCATACTTGTATCTAGATAGTGAAACGCCACCCTAATATTTGTTAGCAATCCATACGTTGAGTCAAATATCCCATTTATATGTCTTTCCGGGGACAGGGTGTCTTGAATAATGACTCCCAGATCCTTTTCTTCTTTACTTTTTGTTATTAAATTGTCCCCCAATTTGTAATCCCATGTGGGTCTTCTTTTACTCTTCCCCATCTCCAACACATGACACTTTATAGCATTGAATTCCAATTTCCACCTCAGGCTCCATTCATGAATCTTATCCACATCTGTCTGCAACTCCTTACAATCTTCCTCACTCTTTACTACCCTCATCAGCTTTGCATCATCTGCAAACAGGTTTATATAGCTACTCAAGCCTTCCTGCATATCATTCACATATATCTGGAACATGATGGGTGCCAGCACTGAACCCTGTGGTACTCCGCTTGTTACTACACTCCACTCTGAATTTGTGTCTCTAATCACAGTTCTCATTTCTCTATCCTTTAGATAATCTGTCATCCAATCCAGCACTACTCCCTTCACTCCTCCCATATGGTTCATCTTCCACAACAGTCTTTTGTGTAGGACTCTGTCAAACGCTTTCCTGATGTCCAAGTACACTTGATTTACTTTTTAGCAACAACTGGGACCTGGTACACTCACAGGAGATCACCAAAACAGTCATGTCTGACCATAATCTTATAAAGGTTAATATAAACTGGTCTTTACCCAAGAGACAGTACAAAGATCCAAACCAAATTCAATGCAACTCCCTGAGTGATCTAAACTTTTTCAGCAATAACATAGAATGGGAGAAAGTAAAATGTGAACTCAGTTAACTCAACTGGATAGAACTTTTAGAGCACAACACGGTAGATGAAGCTCAACATTTTTCAAAATAAGAGCCTCGAGATTTGCAAGAATTTTGTGCCACAAAGGACAAATAAGAAACAAAGAGAGAACATTCCAAGAGACAGAAAGATACTCATGAAAAAGAGAAGCACAATAAGATCAAGACTCACCAAGACCAGCCACATGCCCATCATTACCAATCTGCAGAATGATCTAGTGGATATTGAACAACGGCTCAAACAATCTCACGAAGACCAGAGAACACGCGAAGAACTTCAAGCAATCTCCAACATTCAAACCAACAGCAAGTTTTTCTATACATATGCAAAAAAGAAATTGAAGACGCCCACAACAATAGGCCCACTCATTAAACCCACTGGAGAACTAGAGACCGACCCAGGGAGTATTGCCAGCATGCTTAAGGAGCAATACGAAGGTGTATTCAGTCCACCAAGAAGGGATACCATCATCACAGACCCAGACACCTTCTTCAATGCACACCCAGAGTCACCACATCAACTCTCTAGTATCCAAGTTACAGAAGAAGACATTATATCAGCCATAAACAAGATCACACCCAATGCTGCAGCAGGACCAGACGGTTTCCATGCCCAACTACTTAAGAACTGCAGAGAACAGTTGGCTCTACCTCTGAGACTGCTGTGGAGCAAATCCCTTGAATGTGGTCATGTTCCACAGACACTTAAATACGGAACAATCACACCTATCCATAAAGGAGGCAGCAAAGGGATAGCGAAAAATTACCGTACTGTAGTGTTAACATCCCATCTAATTAAAATCATAGAAGGGGTAATCAGAGCAAAATTGGTCACGTTCTTGGAAGATACCAATGCCCTAAATGACGGTCAACATGGCTTTAGACGAGGACGATCCTGCCTCTCCCAGCTACTCTCCCATTTTGACAACATCCTACAAGACATCCAGGAAGGCGACAATGTGGATGTTATCTATCTCGACTTCGCAAAAGCCTTCGACAAAGTGGACCACGGGATTCTGTTGCACAAACTACAGAAGCTGGGAGTACATGGAGAGCTAGGGAAATGGCTACACAGCTTCCTCTCCAATAGAAAACAGAGTGTGACAGTACGGGGGACCCTTTCGGAAGCAAGTGATGTTAGTGGTGTTCCACAGGGCTCTGTCCTTGGTCCCCTCCTCTTCCTCATCATGGTAGGGGATATTGACAGAGACCTGGAACACTCAAGGGCGACATCCTTTGCCGACGACACTCGTATTGTGAAGAAGATCACCTCCCACCAAGATGCCAGCCTACTGCAAGAAGATCTTGAAAAAATCCTGAAGTGGGCAGAGGACAACAACATGGTTTTAAACGGAGACAAATTCGAGCTTTTAAGGTATGGGCAACAAGAAGAGCTCAAAAACTCCACACAGTACAGATGTGGACAGGAAGAAATAACAGCCAAAACATCTGTAAAGGATCTGGGTGTGAAGATGAGCAACGATGCCACCTTCTCCCAGCATATGTTTCACGTGACAGCTGTGGCAAAACAACTGGCGAGTTGGGTCTTGAGGACATTCCAGACGAGAAATGCTAAGTGTATGCTGACCCTTTGGAAGTCTCTGATCCTGCCACGCATTGAGTATTGCTGTCAGCTATGGTCTCCCCACAAAGTAACTGACGTTATACAGATTGAAGCCCCTCAGAGGACATTCACCAGCAAGATCAATGGGGTTCAACACCTAAACTATTGGGAGAGACTTAAGGAGCTGAACCTATACTCCCTTCAGAGACGTAGGGAACGCTACACCATCATATATGTGTGGAAGATACTGGAACAACAGGTCCCAAACGTCAGTATCCAGGAGACCAACCACCCAAGGAGGGGCAGACTGTGCTATGTGAGGACCACCCCGGGCACAACTCACAGGATCAAGACCCTGGTTCATCACAGCTTCACCTACAATGGCACAAGACTGTTCAACTGTATCCCTGCATCCTTGAGGAATATGACGGGGCTGGCTCCCGACACCTTCAAAATTCACCTTGACAAGTGGCTGGCAGACATCCCTGACCAACCACCAACACCAGGCTACACAACCACTAACTCCAACTCCCTCAATGATTGGATTGCGGAGGGGATGGAACCGCCTGGCTACAGTGGAGCCCCAGCTCAGCTGCGTCGTTAACAGACGGAATACAACTAAGTGTAACTAAGTGTAAGTGTAAGTGTATCCATCCAGCCTTCCCTGTCTTGCACTTCATCGATCACTCGTATAAAAACTCAGCAAGTTCGTCACACAAGATCTACCTTTTCTAAATCCGAATTGGCTCTCATTTATCACCTTATTCTCCTCCAAATAGCTTACCCATCTTTCCTTGATAACCGTTTCATACAACTTGCCCACAACACTAGTCAACGACACAGGTCTATAATTCAGCGGCTCCGTCTTTTTTCCTCCTTTATAAATCGGCACAATATTAGTTCGTTTCCATTCTCTTGGTACTTTTCCTTCCTTCAAGGAGCTGCTAATCACATCCCAGATTGGTTCCACCAATTGCTCCCTTCATTCTCTTAAAGTCCAGCCCAATACTCCATCCGGTCCCATTGCTTTTCTCACATCCAACTTTTCCAATAGTTTTCCAATTTCCTGTCTTTCCACTCTTACCTCCTGCAGTCCCTCCTGCCTCTTTTCTACAATCGATTCTATAAATTCCTCTTCCACATTAAATACATTTAAAACTCGTTCATAAGTTCACTCGTCTCTTTTGCCGTTTCATAAATCCGACCTTCTCTCTCCAGTTTATCAATGGTCTCCTTGCTCTTCATCTTTCCATTAATGTAATGGGTGTGTGCGTGCGTGCGTGCGTGCTCATCTAGTTGTAACATACAGCAAAAGAGCTATGCTTGTGCTGTCCCGTCTATATATCTATAAGTATTTAACTTTGCCTTGAATTCATGAACTGTTTTTGCATGCACTATTCCCTTTTCCAAACCATTCCACGCCTCTACGCATCATTGTGGGAAGCAGAACTTCTTGATATCTCTTGTGCTGATTTCTTTTTCAGTTTCTTTCCATGTCCTCTTGTGTTCCTGGTGTCCCAAATTAGTAAATCTTCCCTTTAGTTTTTCTAATCCTTTCATCACTCTGTACACTGCTATTAGATCTCCTATTTCCCTCCTCTGCTCCAATGTTGTAAGACCCAGTATCTGCAGCCTCTCTCTGTATTGACAGTTTTTAGTGTGTGTGTGTGTGTGTGTTTTCCATTCACTACTTGCAAAAAGAGCAGCTTTCTGTTTAACATAAAACAATGTTACATTTTGTCAAAATGTTTGATGTCTATTCCTTCAATAAGTGTTTTGTTATTCATTCAGGACTAGACTCACTTCCAATGTACGTGGTGAGTGGCAGCTACTATGTGTGGCTAGACAATGGCTGCTGCGTGCCTGCTGAGATCAGTCTCCTTAAGTTCACCTTCAAGACTGGTATTATAAAGGAATTTCATGCCATCATAGAACGTGAGTTTCTGGGTTTCTTTCTTGTTTACCTGCACAAAAAGGTGCAGTTAAGAGTATCAATTGTTTTGATACTTAGTTGTTACCTGATGAGGCTTACTCATCTTTAGTAGTTGTTTATAACTTGAGGTTCTTGAGTAGTGGTGTGATGAAATGCATTAGAACATGCGAGTCCATCAGTGTAATCATTGTTTAGGCTGTGTTTGTATTTCAGCTTCGGGAATATTATGCTTTCATTAAGTGTTCCTGCTCTATTACAAGGGAAACATTACCATCATTGTGGAGGGAGAAAGTGAGCTACCATGCAGGAGAGAAGCTGTTGAGTATGACACAGGTTTACACTACCTTGTCAGTACTTCATGTGTACTACATGTCACGCTACCTTTCTGACACACCATCATTGAGACTTAGATGTTCTATCTCTAGCTCTTCATCATATGTTGTGGTAACATCTTTAACTTTAAGGGTAAACACAGACTCGTCTCCAGGTAAAGTTTTTAATCCAGTGAAAACATTCTAAAGTTAGGTTATTTCTCACATCAGTTACCAAGGTATAAAAACTTGAGAGGGAACAATTCATTGCATCACCTCTACGGTCTACCTTGTTGTGACTGGGCCACTCACTTGAGTGGAATCAAGCTGAGATGAAACTTGAGTAATTAGTAGTTAGATGTTAGTATAAACTGAAGTAGAGCAGATAGATATATTGTTCAAGCTGACTCTTATCCACACAGCATTCATCCCTGTGTCATACCGCCTGTCAGCACTAGAACACTCACAGGCCGGCCACAACCTGCTCACCAAAGACTCTGAAGACTTGAGTAATAAGATTAAAGAGGTGGCAGTCAGTCATACAGAAGTGGCTCGTGGCATTAAGGAGTTCCTGTCTGAGGTGTGTGGAAGGAGAATGGGGCAGTGACTAGTTATTCTGTTTGGGAAGCAAAATGTAACATTGATTTGGCAACTATTATTTTCAATTTTATATGAGCACTAGTCCCTGTGTTATTTAATTATTAATTTTCTCTTATCAATGAGTGCTTGGTGTCTACTGTTGATCATGTTGGTGATGAAAGGTGTTGTCTTGCAGGATTTCAAGAAGCACACACCTCTATACACCTTGCAAAGCGAAATGGACCAAATGCAGCAAATACTACTGTCAATTTCAGGTAGAATTATTGGCACAACATTTGCTGACTCACCATCCAACCTTGTAGTGTTCCTGTGTCCGTCTCTTTCAAAACTTTCACTTGCAAATGACCTGCTGCGTGTATTTTTTGTTTTGTTTGTTATTCTCGTTAACTCATGTTTTTGTTGATGACGCAGTTAAGATTTTCATGAGTATAAAGGTGATCCAGTGCCTTGAAAGGTGAGTAATCAGTCAAGTTTCTATGTACAGGTGAAGACAGACCTAAGGTGTACTCGCTGGACTTACTCTTCAAAAGTCTTCACTCAGTCTTGGTTTCGAGAATTCTACTCAAGTCATCCACTGAATGCATTATAAACGTCTCTTTGGAGTACAACGTGGACATTGCATGCAAAGTGAGCCATTTATGTTGACTATTTGTTTTATAAAGTGTATGTCATTCACATACATGTGATATATATACAAGTTTTCCAAGACCTTTGTCAAGAGATCCATGTCCTCAGTATTCACTTTGTTGTTCCCCTTAGATGCATGGATGAAAATAAGTTATGAAATTATGATATAGTGAGAATGTTTAGTTTCCAACACCCTGCTCCCCTCAGTGTAGGTGATGTGGGTAAGGACTGATGTGTGAAGGATGCTAAGTGGTTTGAATGTAGAGAAGGAACAAATTAAGTTGGGTTAGTCAGACTGAGTGAGTTGAGTACTGTGTGTTAACATGAACTGTTTCACATGGAAGTAAATTATCCATCCTGCCGACAGTGGCATAGAGAGAATGAGGAGGAGCCTGTGAGGTACTGCACCACTTCTTGCAGCAAGCGATGGGTGTTTGGGATGTGCCACCACATTAGGATGGAGTCTACCTTCGGAGTGGTTCCAGAGGAGGGAAAACACTGCCCTTTTGAAGAACCAATTGTTGGCACTGTGGTGAACTTGCCTCTCCTGATGGAGGTTAGTGTTGAGTCAGTCTGCCACATTCACTCACTTTGGCTAGATAACTTCTCTGTTAAGGTATTTATGTAAGTTGTGAGGGCTAAAATTATGCCATTTGAATTTTAAATAAAAAATTCTTGGCCGTGTAGTCGGTAAATTGTCTTAATTTGAAAGGGTTGTAGAGAGAGAGATGGCATGGGATTAGTTTCCTTAAGAAGGTTGTTAGAAATTTACATTCATATATTAATTAAGATCATGACTTGTGTAACTTTATTCAGTAGAGTATTCAATACCTCCTTGCCTTGGGTACTCCCTTTAAGGTGGATATTTGTTAGGTATATAGAAAGTTGGAACTAATGTGAAATTTGATTCTGATTTTGCAGACGATGGTTGTGTCATGTGACTGTGTTAATTGTGCCACTGGTCTTCCAGCACCATTGTGCATGTGTAAGATTGGTGCCACCACCCTCCAACCATCAAGGTGCAAAAATAACATTGGTGCCACTGCCCTTTCACCACCTAAGTGCCACGAAGCCACCTTGGTAAGGCAATAGAGATGTGTTTGTTGGGTGCAGGAAAGAGGGTTTGGTTGAGAATAAGAGTTTGACATCTAATCATGTTGCAGGTTCCCAGTGGTCATGGCAGGGTGATGGTGCACAAGGGGAGGGGCATGACAGTGCTTGGCAGAGGCCGGACACAAGACAACCTTTCAAAACCAGGAGGACACTCTTTTTCATAATTATCATTCCTATTGTTTAAAAATGTATTGTCATTGGTGGCATCAAAAATTTCTTGTGTATTTTGGCTTATTTTTGATGAAGTAATATACTTTTCTTTGCACACTAGAAGGGCTCTACCATAATGGTGAGTGTTGCCTGTGTGGCAGACATGAGGTGGTGTGCACGCCTCACCCAGACAGAGTAAGGTGTGTGCCCTTACATTTGAATAAAATCAATATCTTGTTATATAAATAAGATAAATGTTAACAAGAAACTTCTACCAAAGATCTTCATAGTCATAGACCAGTTTTTTTTCCTAGTGGAAACCTTCAGTAAAGTCCTTGAAGAATTTATTTCCCTAATCATTTAGATCAAGGGTCATGTTAATCCTTAGAACTGTCACCTGTGTTGATTTTGTTTGTTCCATTCACCAGGTCAGTAAATGTATCAAATAATCATAATTATAAGTTACATACAATATGTGTGGCATGAACCATTTGTGGTCTCTTAGAGGAAGCACTCGATCCATGCACAGACACACACCGCTCCTGTGGTAACAACTGCCTGTCACATAGCACGGGATGGGTTTGAACCCTGCTCACTGCTCAGGATTCTTCAAGAAACAGAGCAGTTATTGTCCTGTTTCAGCAAGGGAATGGGGTGTGTGATACCTGAAAGGTCTCACCTTTACCTATTGATTAAGGTGAAGTGGGGGTATATGCTGTAGTTACACGTAGCTGCAGGTGCTCATCTCTCGTCACATTGGCCTTTATGTGTGGTGGAAATTAATCTGTTACCCCGGGACACCGCCACTGTGACATCAGTTTCTACAGTTTACCTTCCCTAGGTTGCCCTCAGTACCCATTTATTAACCAACCCATTTGGTAGGATGAACAGCTGGGTGAGCTATGTGCCAACTGTTCTCGCCGGGGATCGAACTCGGGCCAGCAGATTCGTAGTCAGACGTGCTAACCACTGCACCACTGAGGCACATAGATCCGCCTCTATGAGCTTTGAGATCTTTCAGGGACGGTAATGGATAACAATCACGAGTCCAGCAGGTGATCCTCCAGACCATGTTGAATTATTTGTTTTCAGTGAATAGAAATGAATTATCATTTACTTGGGGTTAGATGTAAAATGAGATGGCAATAGCACAGCGTCCTATACGCCATATCTTTGAAAGTTTGACGGTTACTACCTAGTATCCCTGAGAGGTGAATGTAGTCAATGTTGCAATAAACACACACCAAAAACTACCACATCTATCACTTAACCTACTTATATCTAAGTAATCCTCCACTATCACTACCCAAAGAGTTGGAAAATATTGGAGGACTGAAGGCAGCAATTAAGAACTAGATGGAAGACTACCTGAAAGGAAGAGAAATAAGAACTGGTAAAGGGTGAAAAATCAGAATAGAGAGAAGTGAAAAGTTGAGTATCATTTTGGCAGCGATAATATTTTTGATATATGTAAATGACATGAGTCTGCAGATGATGCCAAATTACTAAGCGGTATAAGAAACCACAATGATTGTATTCAGTTGCAGAATTATTTGAACAATAGCTATATATGAATGAAGTAAGACAGGAAATAGAATATAATGAGGGGAAAAAAAGAAGTAATGTATACGAAATGAGGAAGGGTGAAATCAGACCGACATGGACATACAATATTATATCTATAGAAAGAAGAGAAAAATTTGGGTATTAATACAGGACAACTAATCACCAGAGAATCATATAGAAAATTTGGTGACACATTCATGGTACTAAAAAATATATGGATGTCTTTTCAACTTCTAGATAAAAATATGAGAAAAATAGTTTTGATGATTAGAGTAAAACTGAAATATGCATTTTCTAGTGAGATCATAGTCCTCTCACAAGAAAATAACATGAAATTGGAAATTAAACAGCATAGCAACCAAAATGGTCCTAGATTTGGAAGATTAAAAGAAATGAAACTGATAATACTTGAAGAGAGAAGGGAAAGAGAAGACTTAATTGCAATATATAAATTGATGAACAGATAGAATACATCTTATGTTGAGAAAAAAGGCAAGGCTGGATAATTAACGGGACAAGAAATAATTACAACAAGGAATTTGGTTGAACAATAAAAAATGACAACTTTCCCCAGAGAAGTATAGATATGTGGAATGGACTGAAAGAAGCAGTGATAATGGCAAAAAGGTGGACAACAACTGAAGAACGAATGGACAAATATAGATATTGATGCAGGACCACACAAGTGTAGTTCAGGCCCTGCACACTACAACTAGGTAAAGATACACACCCATTTGCTTAGTGTATATAATAAAAAATATATGCCTTTTGGTTATCTTCATTTGCATAAAAAAATTTGAGTTCCCATCAACACATCCAGCATAAGACACATGACTCTCATTGATAATGAAACACAAAAGTTAGTTTTAATGTTTGATTAGGTAGACTGCCAGTAAGGTATTGCTGCTGTAATGCAAGGCACCACATACACTCAACTCCATCATACACATCTGTTTCTATGACTATATATTGCACTCTGAACTAAATGGTAATAACTGCTTACAAAGTAAATCTCAGTGTATAAAATGACATGAAAGAAGAATACCTCATGAGCAAGGCATGAGTTCTGTTAGAGTTTAGTAAGCCTGACAATATCCAGTCTGCTTTTCTGATAATCTAACAATGTAATGATAATATCTTGTTTTTTGCACAGAACACTTCACAAAACAAAAGTCTAATTCACATTAAAGAATTCACTACATACATTATACTTTCATGGAGACAGTTTTGTGAAAGACTTCCTCTTGAATAACGATATCAGATTTTTATGCAACTAGAAGTTGATGAAGTGTAAGGATAAGATTGGGTCCCAAACAAAGGTTGTTATAAAATGCTGCCAGCACACACTAGCTCACAATTCCCTACACATTATATACATGATGCGGCAGTGATGACCAGGAACACACAGGATACAGTGTGTAGGCTCCACTTGTGTGTGGTGCACCCACTCAATGTTTTGGATACTCACTCTTAAGAGAAATGATGAATAATTGGCTGATACGGAGTACTACTTATGTACACCTCTCATACATTCATAATATGTACAAGTATAAAAATTAAAATGTATCTATACAAGCAAGACTATAAAGCTACATAATGAATCAACTTACAGAGCACCAGCAGATTTGCTTTACTGTGACTGCAGACAGAAACAACTCAAATTCACTACTTGGCTGTCAGCGTTATGAGGCAAATTGGTAATTGTTACAAAGTTATTTAAGTCACATAATTCTCGAGTATTACTCAATATTTACAGCAAGGACCTGATCAGCGTGCACTGGACACTTTCTTTCTGCTCTGAGCAGAAGTGAAAGTCTTCTAGGATGCTCCATTCCTCAAGACATTACCAACATACTTGAACAAAGTGTTTGATGTCCAGCATGCGAGATATTCCTATAATACAACTGTACCTGAGGACCTTCCCCCCAGCAAAGGCAGACCACAACTCACTCATTGTCTCCTTGACTGTGATAATTTTGTGCTTGTTACCTGATCTAATGGATCGTGCACCTGGTGTTTAGCGGGCTTGTGGATACTATAGATCAGTCTGGCATGGAACCATCTTACCAAAGTGGCAGCTGATAATAATGGAAGATGGATCATCTTCACAGAAGACAACCTCTCTACGTGCAATACAAATATCAATGTCATCATGAAGATAAAATAGACCAAGTTGAATTATACTATTAAATATTTTTCCAAATCTAAATCAATAATAATTGGCAATGATAAAAAATATAATAATGATTATCCATATACTGATCTTATATCCCTCTTGATGGAAGTAGACAAGGCAAGGTGTCTACATACATCACATAAATCCATATGCATTCCCTCACATCTTTGCTTCTAAGCCTCTTGGGGAGAAGGGATCAATGCCCTTGTAGCACACTGTGTGAAGATCAGTCTCTTAGCGTTGTTAGTTTATTAACCACGTCAGGGTCCAACAGTAGAACCGGTTTACCTCTGCCACATCAGACTAGATTCATCCCCTTCACTCCACCCAACCCAATCGGCTGATCAGACAAGATACAATAGAACCTCCCGTCAAGGCTGTGTTTCCATTCATGCATTCACAACTTTTCTCCATCACACTCTATCACACACAAGCATTCTTACATTGCTCCACAGATATCCCTCTTGCATCTAATGCCTTCTTCATATTGTCCATTCATCCCATTTGTGGTCTCCCTCTCAATCTCACACTTCTTAAATCAAATCCATTGATCTTTTTCACCAATCATTCCTCACTTGATTCTTTCCAGGTGTCCAAAACTATTGCAACACTTCCTACTCTGCTTGATTAGCCAACTCTCACACTACCAGTTCTCCTGAAAACTTCTTAATTTCTAACTTGATCCATTTGCATTACTCCACAGATACTCCAGAAGCACCTCATCTCCATTACATTAAATTTCTTTCTGCTATTCCCATATTGCATGTTTCAGCCTCATACAATGTAGTCAGCACCACTACTTCATACAACCTTTTCTTTCCATTCAATTCAAACCATCAATATAAAAACATTCAACTCATTCCTTTCCATACCTTCCCTACTCCTTCATTCTACACCTCACCTCTGCATCTATTCTTTCATCCACAGCAACATGGAACTCCACATACTTAAAATAATCTACTTCCTCAAGCAACTCACCACTCAATACTACATTCCTCTTCCTGTCATTTACTATCCTCACGCATTTCATTACTTTGCTCTTACTTTCATTTCCTCATGACTCCAAACTCTTCTAACAATTATTTCAACCACTCCTCTGAATCACCCACCAGTGCAGTATCATCTGCCAACATCATTTCATTCAAAGTCCATTCTCTACCATAAATATACATAATATACATAATAATAATCTATATATCTATATACCAGGATGTTATCTCACTAAAGGGGGATAGCCAAGACAAGGCATGCATAAATACACCAATACACACATACATATACACTCCTCTCACTTAGCCATTAAGTCCCCATAGAAGAGAGATACACTCCGCCCAAACACTGTGTGTCAAATCAGTCACGCAAATGGGATTGAGGGCGAGGGTCATATCAACAAGAGTCATAGAGTTTCCTCTGCTGCTTCATAGTTATGGTAACTCATGCCCTCTCCCTCCCCGCACCTGATATAATCCAAGGGTCACACCAGATGCACGAGAATCTCCTCCTGGGGTCGCCAAGGCCGCCTCATTACTCATGCATTCACCACTGCTCTCCATTCACTTCCATCACTTACAATCATCCTTCCTTGCTCCACAGACATTCCTCTTTCATTCAATGCTCTTTTCATACCTTCTATCCATCCCGTTTTTGGCCTTCCTCTCAACCTGACACCTCTTACAACAGATCCTACTATTCTCTTCACCAACTGGTCCTCCTCCATTTTCTCCATGTGTTCAAACCACCTCAACACACTCTGCTCTGCTCAACCACCCAACTCTCTCGTAACACCAGTTCTTCTTCCCACATCATCATTTCTCACTCAGTCCATACGGGTTACTCCACATACTCCTCAAGCACCTCAAATTCCTTCTCCTACATATTCATCCAAATTCTTCCATCAACTGACACAATTTCTCCCTTGAATACTCTACACTAAGGCTGTATCATCCACAAACAGTAGCTGATTTATCTTCCATTCTCTATCATCAGAATTCAACAAAGTAACACCCCCATCAAACATTCATACAACTTCTAAGACTCTTCACTCAGTCCCATTTGTTGTCTCCTATGAACCGCAGCGACTACAGTGACACAATTCTTGTATCTCCCGCCACAGAAAAAACAATAATAATAATAATCTATCTATATACCAGGCTGTTATCCTCTTAAAGGGGGTAGCCAAGACAGGGCACACCAGGGTTTGTGGAGGTATTACTCTCCCCTCCCCCTCTGCACCTTGCCTATTAGTGGGAGAGAATACAGAGGAGGGGCTTCCCAGACCCATCACTCCATTCCTATTGTCACTTCTTATGAAGTGCAGGGATTATAAAGGTAGAATTCTTGTAGTCCCACCACAGGGCTAATAATCATAATAAAATAATAATGATACATGGCTTATGTCCCCCTTGAAAAAGTGGTTTAGCCAGGACAATGCAATTCAGGGTTCAGGGTGACATTACTCTTCCCTTCCCCTCTGTGCCTTGTCTTTTGTAAGAGAGAATATGGAGGAGGGCTTCCCACACCCCTTGCTCCATCCTCTTTGTACTCTTTTTACGAGCTGAAGGGAACATGGTGGTACCTAGTTTTCTTGTAGCCCAAACCACAGGGCTAAATAATAATAATAATAATAATAATAATTTATCAATGCATAGGATGCTCGCCTTATATGCAGGGCATGTAGTATGGTACGGTACGATTTGTTTTTCTGTAATTCGTACCACAGATTTTTACCGTACCGTAATTTCGTAAAGTACCTGGAAAATCCTTTCGTATCATACTAGTACGATAAATTACCGTACCGTAATTTCATACTGATTCCGTACCTTTTTTTTACATTGCAATTTATTGGTTCACTACTGCTTCTGTAGCACAGTATCATACTGCAGCGGCAGCCTCGCAGGCCGCAGCCCTCACTGTCCTGACCTGAACTGATGAGGATGGAGGCTGCCTGTCACGTAGAGCTCTGTTCACAACTGAGCAGTGAGCACTGAGGGTGAAGGGAGGGGTTAAAATGTGCTGTCACGTGTCAGGGGTGACTGGATCAAGGGTAGGTGGTATCAGAGCAGAGGTCAAGGCTGTCATGGTTGAAGGTGTATTTACCACCTTATTGGAAGGAAAGATAGGCCTTATGTGCGATAGGCAGAGGTGGGCAGGTGGGGGCCCCGCTGGGACATGGCTGGAATTAACACCTCAGTGAGATGACCTCAAGTCACCTGACTCACTTCATTAACCTCTGCTAATCTTTTATGCCCACACACCTGATTGACTTGGGCGGTGGCCTGCGTGGGTAGCTGAGCACTGGGCTGGCTAGCCTCTGTATTCACTCAACTGGGTATGGAAATGGTACGATTAAGTACAAAAAAAAAAATCATATTGTACTTTCGTACTGTATCGAACTTGAAGGAAAATATCGTACTGTAATATTGAACCGTACTTACATCCACGAAAAAATCTTATCGTAATATTGTACCGAACCGTACCGTACTACATGCCCTGCTTATATGTGCCTGTATGGATGACACACAAGCTAATGTATAGTGAATGCAAGTTCCACTGGGGAAAATTACATAAGGGCAGCATCTTTCTGATTTTGACTTTTATTTTACTTTAGAGAAATAATATAGATCACAGAAATAGCTAAAATAACGATATAAGATTATTCAATACTATATACAACTGAGGAATGGCCTGAGGGACTTGATTAGAAAGAAATTCAAATGAGACACTAAAGCCCGAGTCACACGGAATAGCTATCTTTGTTTAAATATTGGAGCCGCTGAAGCCATATAATCCATCCATAGATCCATATAATAATCTATCTATCTATATATCAGGCTGTTATCCCACAAACAAACCAAACCACACCAGGGTTCATGGAGACATTAGTCTCCCATCCCCGTCTATGCCTTCTCATTATGTAGGAGAGTATACAGAGGATGGGCTTCCCAGTCTTCCGCTTTATTTCTTTTGTCGCCTTTTATGAACCGCAGGGATCATGGTGATAGAATATTTGTAGTCTCCACCATAGTGCCAATAATAATCTATCTATCTATCTACAAACCAGCCTGTTATCCCCCTAAAGGAAGGTAGCTAAGATAAGGCACGCATACACACACCCATGCACACATACATATACACTAATCTCACTTAGCCCCTAGGCCCCATAGGAGATGAGATGTACACCGCACCTAAACACTGTATGTCAGATGAGACACACAAATGTAAACAAGGGTGGGGATCGTATCCACACCAGGGAAGGACTCAAGCAAAGGTGGAGGATTAAAGCACTAGTCAGCATGAATCATCACCTAATAATAGTAAAAGTAATAGTAATAATAATAATAATAATAACAATAATAATAATAATAACAATGAAAATAATAATAATAATAACAATAACAATAATACTTTTTTATGCCTTTGCCAGTTTTCCCCTCAGGGTGTGGCGTAGAAAATTTTTGGTTTCTTACAGCAAGCACCTAATATGCACACACACATGCATACATAAACACACACACACACAAAACACCTCAGAATATTTCTTTTCACACATTTCACTACACCATACTTCAATCCATTTGCATTACATATCTTTCATACACGCATTCATTGCTCTCACCCTTCCATCTTGTCACGCCATATGCTCCTCTCAGATAACTCATTTCCACAGCATGCACTTTTGACTGCTATGCTCTATTCCATGAACAAGTCTCTGATCCACACAGCAATATTAGCAGGGGAATACTGATTCTTAACCCTTTCCTAACTCCATGAAGATATTTCTTCCTCTCATAACCCTTATAAGTGATCCTATGATACATCTGCTTTCACAGCTCTCTCTCTTATTTCTGCTTCCATCTCTCCATGTTTGCATGGATCTTTATAGATGGTTTCAAATCAATATATCAAGTGCTTCAGTATTTCAGTGATTTGTGAGGATAAAACTCCTTTAGGAAGTAAATTAAGCTGTGGAAAAACAAGAAATGGAAAGGTAATCAACTCTTCCGCCAAGGACAAATGCCTTCATCTCTTGAGTTATGTGATCAAATAATAAAACACCAAGAAACAATCTCAAGAAAGAGGAAAGCAATAAATAGCAGACGATAACTTATGCCTGTGTCAGTAACACTTGTGGGTTTTTGCTTAGCCAGAGGTTCAAACACGGACCATTTCTTAATGTGAATATTTGCACTTCATACTCCACATGATTTTCTCAGTATTTCAAAATCAGTCATTTCCCTCACATATCTGCCATACATAGGTCTGAATATCTCCTGTCCTCTTAGTCTTGTTACTTGACTGACTATTTCTGGCTTGCATCACAGCCATCATCATTTTGAAAGGCAGGTTCCATGCTTACACGGATCAGCCGAGGGAAAGGTATTTTGGCAAACATCATGGTTATATGAACCTTATGTGTCATGTCCTGTGCTTTCAAGGTCCTTTCTGAGGATCTTGTTTCATATCTTCCTTGGTGTAATAATTGACTTAACAGACATGAATGAAGCATGGAGTGGCAGAATTTGATTATCATAGACCTAACAATTGCAGAGCGAGCTGAAAAACTACTCTTCACATATGTCCTAAATCCTCAGCTGTATTCCAATCACTCACTACCACTTACTCTGCTTTTTGTTCTATTCTACATATTGATAACCTTCTCCATAAAGAGAATAACAAGTAGTATGATATTTACACAAGTGATGGAGTCACCACACAACAACTCGATAAAGACTCAAGACCACAAGCCAAGCCAAGTAATGAATGAGCAGCCACAAAGTACTTTGCCATGAGAGTTTTGATTGTCTGCTACAAACCCTCACCTCTGCCTTTGAACAAAAGTTACTATAAGGAAACAAAGGAAATTATGTAAGTAATTTTATGACTTAAATTTCTATCGGACAGACTCTCAGAAAGTTGGAATCAAAAAATATGACGTGAATGGATATATCATCCCTGAAGTAACGACGAACCTCTGGGGGGAGTGTGAGGGAGTGAGAGAGTCTGGCATGGTCCAGGCCAGTGTCAGAGACCCCAAGGGCATGGCGAATAAGGTGGGTGGAAGCATTGGTATCCACTGGCTTCAGGGAGAGGCCTTTGAGTCTCTGTTCCAGCACCTGCTCAACCTCACCAAGGGTGACACCCTGGCGTGGGAGGCGCACTGGTTGGAGGATCTGGCGACCTGACATATACTCTCCTACTAACGTGACAGAGTCCATTGGGCTCATGCATTCCCATAGGCCATCTGAGCCCATCAACAGGAACCTGTCATGTGGCCGTAGGCGGTGGTAGGTGACTTCTGGCAAGGCTGTGAGATATGGGGGAGTGAAGGAGTTGGGAATTATGCTGTTATGGTCAGCATAACGTTGAATCACACTCACCAGTTTCTCGCGATCCCACTTGAAGCGAAAGTCCCCAAAGGCCCTAAAGGGCATGAGGAGCCCAAGCAGCCGCTGATCTTTTACCGCAGTCTCTGCCTCACTAGGTGGGTGTTCAGACACCACCCGCTCCACTTCTGCCGAGTTTTCCCACGTGTGGTCTTTAGTGAGTCGCAGTGCTTGCCACCCACTGCCATCATCTTGACGCTGGCTACCTAAAACAGCCCCACAGTCCCCAGTGTTAGCTAGGTGGAGGTGAGGCCCATCCACATGAGCCACACAGGCCACTGAGCCAGACAGGGCCACACGCACCAGTGGTTCCAACACAGCAGAGCGTTGGTTCTCCTCCACTTCCCTCCCGAGGTCTCCATCCAATTGAATGAAGGCCCGTGCCATTGCTTCCTCCATGCTGAAGTCTTCAGATATTGAGGTGAGCAGCTGGTTACAGTAACTCAAGAGGGAAGCATCATATATCTCCTGCAGCTCAGAGACAAACTTAGAGGTATCATTATACACCTGTGTGAGGGTGACTGGAGAGCCTGCCTGCCACTCTGCCACCACTCGGCGTAGCTCAGTGCGAGGCAAGAGGGTTGCAGCAATGTAGTTGAACAGCCTCTTGGCCACCACCTGGCTGCACTCTGGTCCTCCATGGCCATCAAACACACCAAACAGGTAACCTGCCAACACCATCACCTTGTTAGATATCTACCTTGAAACCACATACTCTATTTATTCACATAACTTATGTTTGCAGCATGAAGCTTCATTAAAATGATCAGCACCACCAACCTGTGGTATGGAGGCAGCGAGCAGCTGTAAGCCTGTCCTCAATGGGGCTATTGGAAGCCAACTGGTTAGAGTCAACTGAGGCTATGGAGTAAGTGGCTGCTGGGGTGACCTCATCAAGTGACCACTCATGGTGACCACTGCCACTCACTTGTACCACTCCTTCATTCTGACGCAGGAGCTGGGACACCTGTACAACAGGCAACACTAACAGTGACATGGTCTCTTATAAGCATGAGAGGAGAGGAGAGGAGAGGAGAGGAGAGGAGAGGAGAGTAGCAAATGCACTTATCAACAATATTATGTAGCACGGCCTGACTAAAGAACTGCTACACCATATATCAAATCACAATGTAATAGGAAACTGGTGTGCATAATACTACAAAAATTGTTTTGGTGAATATTCATATATAGAACCTTCCATTGTTTTGGAAAAGAGCATTTCTCAATGAAATACAACGCCACTTAATAACCTAACATGCTAGTACATTAAGGGTGTACAATACAGAAGTAAAAGTAGGCAAATGAAGTATATAATATGTGAGATCTTAATGTAGTAGCAGGACAGTCAACGTGGAGTATTTCTTCACATTAACATTAGCTATATTCATAATATTTTATATCATTAGTAGATGTGGCGGTAAAGATTTGTATTAACTATGCTGTCTATTTTTGGACTAAAGTTTTTTTCTTCTGATAGATTTTTGTGTGTTTTGAATGAATCTGACATTTGTTTTTCTCGAGAATCATATTTTTTGACAACCCCTCCCCTCATTAAGAAAAAATTGTGATTTCCAAGTAAAACAGACGACAGATTATTACAAAACACAAAAATCTATCAGAAAATAATAGTTTTGTGCTCATAAATAACAAATGAATAATACAGAAGACTAGTAACCAGCAGTGAAGTTTAGGGTTCTCCAAACCGGCCCAGGTGAAACTAATGAATAGGGACGCCCAGACAGGAAGCAGCGGTGGACTACTATGACTGAGGCTCACACCTCTAAACTACACCAAGTAAACTAAACTGCCACTGGCTTCTAGCTAGCATGTTTAGGATTTAAAAAAATAAAATAAATCTAACCTAACCGGAAACCTAGAGCCATTTCCTAATCCAACAAACGTCAAATTACTTTGATTGGTCCTTCAGTTCTTGTTTCATATTTCCTCCATGGGTGGCACACACTGTGTACCGAGAAGCCAGAGTTTCATATGTGGAGAGGAAGGTGGCTTCTGTTCAGGCTAATGACATCACATAAATTTTAAACTTTATATTCTAAACTCAAATTTGTCATTTTGATCAAAGTAATAATTTCACAAGAGAAATTAAGTTAAGTGGAAGACATATATGACCAAAGATAAGTACTACATAAGAAAAAAAAAAAAAAAAAAAAAAAAAAATTGACACCATAGATAGCTAGTACGAATTTGATACAGATGCATGTGATTTTGACAAAACAAATGGTTTCTCAGAAAGGTGAAATGCTCCTGAAGACCGTCGTAAATGCATATATAATAAGATATCCTTATCATCCCCAACAAGCTTGGGTACTTGTGGGAATGCAAGGTTCTTGTATAGGGAAGACGAAATAGTGATTTACTCTATAAACAAGCAACAAGGTGCCAGAATCACTAACATAACCTAACAATGACCTATTGACCTGGTGTGTGGCTACGAAAAAAATGGCATCTGCGTCTCGACCAACCCACGATTTTAGGTCATCAAAAACATTTATCTTCTAAATTAACATAACATAACAAAACCTAAGGTAAATCTTAGGTAAATCTTACTAATAGCTTCTCCTCACGGATCACCAAAATATTGACATAGGTGATAAGGTATGTAGTGTACAACATAACCTTAGTTTGGCCACAGGCTCTTTAAAAATCTGGTAGGTGCTTCAAATTCTAAATCCACACAGATGGTAAGTTATGGTTAGGTTAGGTTTATGTTATGGTTAGGTTGTTAGGTTTGAAGCACCTACCAAATTTTTAAAGAGCCTCTGTAGCCAAACAAAGGCCGTCCCGCAAATAAAACTATCACTAATATCACTAATGTGTTGCACATAACATACCTTATCACCTATGTCAATATTTTGGTGATCCGTGAGATGCTATTAGTAAGATTTACCAAATTGAAATTAACCAAACCTTAACCTATATTGACAAATAACAGAAATTTGTTCAAACCAAACTAAACTTTACCTTATCCTCAAAGAGAAGATCTCACAGAAAACATTGAATATCTATCTAACTAAGAATTTGCGACAAATGTAATAAAGAAAACTTTCTCAGTATGCATCTCATAATGTAAAAATATAACACTAAATTCTCTAGAGCATTCTGGTGAAGATGTAAAATAATACCAAGGTATTTAATACTCCAGAAAGAGGCTATTGAGCCTGACTCTAGCTCTGAATCACTATACTATATCTTAAACATATTTTTAATACAGACACATGTATAGGTAAGTTGTCATGCCACACTTAAACACAATAAATGCATCATTCTAGTACATATAAATCACTGATCTCGTTGTGAGGTGTTGCCACGGCAAGTATGATGATTGAAGACCAAGGTGTATGTGAGGTTACATTGGTGTCAAGATGTAGGCGGCTGCAACTACGAACAAACACTACCACCTGCTTTGTCCACTAACACAATGATGTCCTGACTAGCTTGAAGTAATAAAGCACTATGTACTGACCTCCTGGGGTGAAAGTTTAGGGCGTGGGAAGGCGTGGAGGCCTGGGCTGGTGTGGAGGTGCCTGTGCCACCCTGCCCGCCGCACCACACCACACCACACCGGCCGATCCAACTGGTGAGACAAAGGCTTTACATTATGTAATAAACGGGAGAACACTCTGGCCATAACGTAACAGCAGCTGTGGTATGATGAGGATCACGCCCTACATCCAGGCAGCCCCAGACCCGCGCCTATCCCTGGTGTTTAAAAGGTGCAGCAGACGAAACTGTGCCGCCAAGGCTGCCAACACCACCACACAGGCACACACACCACGATCACCACCACTCTGCCAACACCACTACACCACACCAACACTGCCAACACAACACTACCTACTACTCACTCAACATAATACTATTATACCTAACACTCTGCCAACACAATGCTACACTTTGCCAACTATTTGTTATATCGGTGTCCACTTTTTTTGTTCTTTCTGTAAACTTGTTACATAACCATCACTGTATTTCGATATGTTTCTGAACGTGTGATTATTGTAATTTATGGACGTTTTAATTCTCTTCTTTTTTTCTTTTCTTTTCTTGCTTAACAATAGCCTACGTATTGCTGTAAATATTTATCTCACCAAACACTGTACAATACCCTAGAACAGTGTTGTAATATATCGTAGAACTGTGACAAAAGGAATGCCAGAGAGAACGGCCATAAAACCACTTCAATAGATGATAGATGGTTGAGGAACAATTTGTTAGAATACAAAACTTGCCAAGCCATCCTTACACACACGCACACACATAGACACTAAAAAAAAAACGTATACAATCTCTCTCTCGCTCTCTCTCAAGATGAGTTAAAAGTCTTACCGAGCATGTTATCAATGTTCATTAGTGATGTGTGACACGCAGGATGAGTGGTGGAATCACTTCCACACTGGGATTTACGTCTTGCTACAGACACGCCCACCCGTGCCTCACACCCTATTACAGCCTCTCCTTCACACCCACGTCCATCCCTGCTGCAGCCCCTTCCACGCCCACCTCTGTTGCAGCATCACAGAAAGTAGCATCATTCTTCTTAAGATATAAACACAAACCTGTCGCTTGATATATGATGTATATTGCACGTTTCTTAGTTACTGATTACAAATAAGTAACTATACAATAGTTGAGAGTGATCACGATTCACGTTTGAGGCCATAAAGGTCATAGGATTCACTACGTACTACACCGTCTTCACGCTGTATCCATAAGTAAGTAGACTTTATTATATATATTTGCAACTTAATTGTTCACATTAGGCTTACAGCAGCTGGTAAGAGTGTGAGGACCAGCTTGTATTTATCTAACACTACATTTTGATGCAGATACTTTGAAAACAGATTTAATACTCACACCTGGATCTATCTATCTATGTATTTATCTTTATCTGTGCATGCAGCCCTTCTTTATTATACAATCCTCATATTCCTGTGTTTTACCCTTCAATATTCTGCTCTTTTTCTCTCTCCTTATTAGTTATCTCTATTACAGTTTCTATTTAGATCTAGTGTCGTATTGGTAACTAGCTATTTTTTCTCGGCTCTCTCCATCTTATCTTTCTTCTCTACATGTCCAACTGAAAGTTTCATCCACTAGCTAAGATGGTTTTCAGATACTGCCACTTCAATTAATGAAGATTAGTTCTGGCTTTCATTGTTAAGATGTGGTGGGGAGTTTCAATATTCTGGAAAAGAAAATTTAACTTGCAAATAATGCAGAATATTAATTATTAAGAATGGCTAGGGCAGTGCATTTTAATGAAAAATTATTAATTTTCATTGGTTTTAAACCCAGTATGCAGGTTCTGACACCAAGTGATGGCAGAAGGTGTGGGTTAACAATGAACTCAGAGCTGCGCCTGCTGCCCCCTTGGGCCAAGTCCCAGTTGGCACACATACTGGAGGTGACTCATGGGTGGCGGGAAGTGATGAGTCGAGTACCAGGGTATCCCTGGGGCCCTGGAATGCCCTTCCCTACGGAAGAACATTACCCTAGGAAGTACTCATCAGATGACATCCAGTGAGTGTCCTTTATCTTGACCTAGGCATACAACAGTGAAGGGAGTCAATGCCGCAGAGTGATCACATGTCATTATGTTGGGTTACATAAGAACATAAGAATATAAGGAAGCTACAAAAGGTCCGAAGGTCTGCAATAGGTAGTTCTTGTTAATCCTAACTCCTTTATTACCTACAGCCACCTCCCATCCCCATCCATGAAGTCGTCTAGTCTTCTCTTAAAACTCCCTATCGTCTGTGCACTAACTACCTGCTGACTGAGTCTGTTCCAATCATCTACCACCCTATTTGTAAACCAATTTCTGCCAATTTCATTATTAAATTTACATTTTTCTAGTTTGAATCAGTTATTTCTTGTTCTATCCTGACTACTGATCGTAAGAACTTTTCCTACATCCCCCTTATTAAAACCCTTCACTCAGAGTTTATTCAGTAATGACAGTAGTGTTGAGCTGGTGTGACCCTTGGTGGGGAGAGTTGCCATAACATCAACATTTGTTTGTTGGACACTCACTCCAGCATAGTAGATAAAGAATGAAAAAATTTATTTGTCATGAAAATACATCATTATTATCTAAAGAAGCCTGAAGCACTGAATCCAAAACAAACATAGTAAACATTGGTTTCATATCCTCTGTTTGCCATGCTAAGCAGATTCAGAATTCAGAAATTCAGAAATTCAGAAAACATTTTAATTTCAAGTAAATCATACTAAGAAATGGGTCATGCAATAATTGGTTGGTAGAAGTTTGATTAAGTACTAACACTTCTACACCTGTCTATCTAGTTTAAATGTCAACAAGGCAGGCATGACCTATTCCAAAGTTCAATGACCATTAATTGAAGGAAAAAAATCAAGCAATGGAGAAAAGATATTGAAAAAAATTGGTATTTTGAATGATCACCACCAGAAGATTGATGGTTGTTGCATATACATTACATACGTAAGCAGTATAAGAATTTATAAGATAAGTTTTTGTAGAGCAAACATACAGTTGTTGACCATGATGGTAGTTGCAGGTGATACATAATAAATTTTTAGCTTTAAGATGTATGTAAATTATTTCTTTCATCGTCCTGGCCTATTAGTAATACAAACATGAAACATATTGTTCTCCTTACAAGCTTGGTGTGAGTCATACAAGTATTAAGCAAAAGATTTTCTTGCCAAGCTTAGTGTCAGAGGAGTGTGGAAGAGATCGGCGGGAGGGATTCGAGTTGTTGGTGGAAGAATGGGGAACCAGCGGGCGGAAGCGACCTATCATGGGTGACTTGGTGACCATCCTGCAGTTGGCCAAGTTGTACCGTGCAATGGATTACCTCACTGTCACTGTTCTCAATAGTAAGTTGAACCGTGATTCTTCTTATTTTGTTAGACCTGTGTAAAGTCCAGGCTACAACCTCAGTCTGCTCCATTGGTTTGTATTACCAGTCTTCACTCCAGTCAGCATCACCACTCACACTGCCAGTCCTAGAGTAGTGTGTGGAGGCAACATAACTCAAGTTTATACACTGATATGTTATGTCACATGTAACTAATGATTATATAGAGCTTTAAAAAAAATGTTACAAGGTTTATGGCTGTGTAGAAAATTCAATTTTTATATAACTTTTTATGTTGCATAACTTTTTTGTTTATGATTTATAATTTTTGTAGCTCGTAATGTAATGAATGCAAGAATAATGCTTTACTCTGATTATATACACGCCCATCCTTATCATTGCATCGTAGTAAACATTTAATGTAATGTAGAATTTTGAATATTAGAATGTGGAGCATTTTGCTAACCTGACAATTTTATGAGAATCATAATTTAAATAATATTAAACTAGAAGTAGGAGGAAAATGTTGTTTGCTTAAAATCCTTGCTCATTGTAAACTCATGTGAGTATGAAAACCTCCAACTGTACTTATTATTCACTGTGTAATAGCTTCCTCTTAACAGCCTGAATTGAGGTTACAACTATTAATTGGTGGGAAAGAGTGAAGGTGTGTGAGGTGGTAATGTGTGAGTACATCTGGTCATAGGTGGACCACTGCCTCGCCAGGAGGGAGACAATGATGCAGTGTATCAGCTGGACCAGGCGCTGGAGGACGGAAGCCAATCCCACTACAGGTTCATTTATGGTGGCAGCACCTACGAAGAGAACCAGCTGCACCCAGGACCACAAGATTCCCAGGTGGCTGAGGATGGCAATTCTGATACCTTGCAATATACAGATCTGAGAGCCCAGGAAAATTCCAACCAAGAACAGGGTCCTCCACAACTGGATTCTGAGGTCATGCAGGAATTGAAGGACTCTGGCTTCACTCACTTTGCCTATATCACCGTAAAAGAGATCACCAACAAATTTAATAACCTGCCATATGATCTGGGTGGCAACAAATTGGGCGAGGGAGCCTTTGGTGTGGTGTACCTGGCTAAAGTGGTGCTGGCAGGAAGGGAGAAGAAAGTAGCTGTGAAGAGACTTGCCTCTGGAGAGAACAAAGTGGAGGAACAGTTCAAGACTGAGATTGAAGTTCTTTCAAGGTCAGTATTCTTGAATAAGAACCTTCATTCAGTCTTTTTCTAGGATGTTATTGGCTCATTATTTTTGGTGATAAGAAGTAATTTCAAAGCTGCTGTGAAAATGTACCTTTGGCCTTATCGGTATATGTAAATTTGTAATTGCATACAAACTAGGAAAGGAATGTAAGAAACAACTGATCTTTGAAGTTTATTTCAACTATTTCATGGTTAAACATGTCTTAGGAAGCCATAGTCTTGATTCAGGAGACCCACAAGGTATGTTAAGGTGCTTAAATAATCTCCCAAATTAGGTAACTATAGACCATTTAGTTCTGCTAGGGTTAACGACAGAGTGCTACACCTCTCACCAAGTTAAGCTGCTGTGAGCCAGGATTAAATTTGCAACCTTTAGATTATGAGCCAAGCACTGTTCTACAGAACCACCCAGCCACCAACCTCAAACAGATTACTGAAATTGTACAACAAATATTCATTTATTTAACTTGTGTCAGGATTATTTATTATTTTGAGGCTAATCCTGATTATTTTTATGTGTATATGTTTTTTGGTTTTGTTTTCTTACTCATAAACAGTATACATGATATAGTGCATCTCTATTTAATGTTATAAGGGGATAAACGTTCAATATATATATATATATATATATATATATATATATATATATATATATATATATATATATATATATATATATATATATACAGTAAAACCTCGATATAACAAACAAATTGGGGTGGGGGGTCGGACGTTATATCCGAAGTTCGTAAAAATAACGAACGAGTTCGCTATATACCGGGTTTCGTTTGTTAAGACGTGTTCATACAAAGTTGTTACAGGGTTACTGAATTTAAGTGTATTGGTATATGTTACATTAGACAAAAATTAACAAACAATTTACTGTAGGTAGTAGGTACATAGTAGGTAACAAGTGGCGAGAGCACGAGCGCGACCAACCCTTCACAGTGAGAGCTAACTGTGGACTGAGTGGCATACGCGTCGGCGCGTTCATGTTCAAACAAAGTGGAGAGTTGGGCCGGCTCACCCCACACCTTGGATATAACGAGCTTAGATTTGTTATATCTGACTTGATTAGGCCAGGAAAGGATGTTCGTTATATCCGAAATTCGCTATAAACGGGTTCGTTATATCGAGGTTTTACTGTATATATATATATATATATATATATATATATATATATATATATATATATATATATATATATATATATATATATATATATATATATATATATATATATATATATATATAATATATATATATACACTCATCCCTTGGTTTAACGGACTAAAAGGGGGGGAGCATCAGTCCGATAATGCCGATTGTCTGTTAGTACCGATAATCGGAATCTACGGTATGAATACCCAGATTACGACTAATATTAACAATTACATTACGCAAGACAGAGTAATAAATACAGTACTGTACTTTTAATCAAGCACACTATCCAATCAAACAGTGTAAAATACCTGTACACTGTAAATATACACTATAATATAGTAAATCAATAATTTTAATTGAAAATCAGACTTACCACTTTCCAACATTTTGATCAGCTCAAACTTCTGTGCTACAGTTAAATTCACCCTTTTCCTCTTTTCTACTTTTCCTCCAGATGACATGGTTGTAGAAAATTATGATAATTTGAGCACAACAAAGTCAAAAACCATGGAACAATGAGCTACACGTGTTGTTGCACAGCTGGCTGTCCGGTGTTGCCACATCTCCATCCGTACCGCGGAACTTTCAAATTGTCCGTTGCTTCCGAAATCCGTTAAAGCGAGGTCCGTTAAACCGAGGTATGAGTGTATATACATATATGTACAGTCCCCTGGAATCCCTGCGAGGCTCTCCCTAACCTTCACAGTGATCGCAGGGATAGTATACCAGACTCTTTCTAACCAAAATACCGAATCAGGCGACATATGTCACCTCCTTTTTCATGGGATCTGTCATTGGCTGAACGCCAGTGACCCCTCCTTCATCTTAATCCCCAAATTATCTCTCTCTCTCTCTCTCTCTCTCTCTCTCTCTCTCTCTCTCTCTCTCTCTCTCTCTCTCTCTCTCTCTCTCTCAATAATTCTAAAATTTATTTGTATTTAAAAGGTGAATAGAAATAATCTTATAAGACATAATTTAAATATACAAATAGGTGTGTGTGTGTGTGTGTGTGTGTGTGTGTGTGTGTGTGTGTGTGTGTGTGTGTGTGTGTGTGTGTGTTTGACAGGAAGTAAAAATGATGTGTGTGTGTCAGAGAGAGAGAGAGAGAGAGAGAGAGAGAGAGAGAGAGAGAGAGAGGAGGAAGGTATAGGTGTGTGAGGGTTACTCCCATGGGAATGCGACTTTGTAAATAGCGTAAAGATACACACGTCCAGAAGCGATATCCTTGTATTTAGGCTAAAATTTTAGTTGAGAGAGAGAAAGAGAAGAAAAAAAAGAAAGAGAGGAATGGGACACTTGGTGGGAAGAATGATCATAATAATCATAATAATGATAATAATTATAATATCATTAATAATACTAATAATGATAAGGAAAATTATATTAATAATGATAATGATAATAATGATAATAATAATAATATTAATAATAATGATAATAGTAAATAAAATGATATTGATAATAGTAATAGTAAAAATAATAATAATAATAATAATAATTACAACAATAATAATGATAATATTGATAACAATAATAATGACAATAATAGTTATATCAATAATGATAATTACTGATAGAAACAATAACAATACAATTACTACTATAAATAATAATAATAATAATAATATTAATGGCTCTCTCTCTCTCTCTCTCTCTCTCTCTCTCTCTCTCTCTCTCTCTCTCTCTCTCTCTCTCTCTCTCTCTCTCTCTCTCTCTCTTAATCCCATGGCGAGGCACCCTTGGGAATTAAGGTATGTGTGTGTGTGTGTGTGTGTGTGTGTGTGTGTGTGTGTGTGTGTGTGTGTGTGTGTATCTGTCGATACATAAAACATATTTTTGAATTTACTTATGATGCTAACAGTTTTCCTCTTACTTCTCTTTCATTTTTTCTCTCTCTCTCTCTCTCTCTCTCTCTCTCTCTCTCTCTCTCTCTCTCTCTCTCTCTCTCTCTCTCTCTCTCTCTCTCTCTCTCTCTCTCTCTCTGAATAATTCCAACATTTATCTATATTTTAAAGGCGGATAAAAATAAACCTATAAGACATAATCTAAATATACAAATAGGTGTGTGTGTGTGTGTGTGTGTGTGTGTGAGAGAGAGAGAGAGAGAGAGAGAGAGAGAGAGAGAGACAAACAGACAGACACACACATAGAGAGAGAGAGAGAGAGAGAGAGAGAGAGAGAGAGAGAGAGAGAGAGAGAGAGAGAGAGAGAGAGAGACAGACAAACAGGCAGACACAGAGAGAGAGAGAGAGAGAGAGAGAGAGAGAGAGAGAGAGAGAGAGAGAGAGAGAGAGAGAGAGAGAGAGAGAGAGAGAGAGAGAGAGAGAGAGTGAGTGTGTGTGTGTGTGTGTGTGTGTGTGTGTGTGTGTGTGTGTGTGTGTGTGTGTGTGTGTGTGTGTGTATAATAATAATAATAATAATAATAATAATAATCGGTTTATTCTTGAGGCAGTCAAGGACTGAAATTATACATTCGGGTGTGTGTGTGTGTGAGGAATAGCATCAGGTGACAGACAGCAGGGACTATCAGGTCACCTGACACCTGACCTGACTTGTCTCCTCAAGCCATCTACACCCATCAAGCATCCACCTACAAACATTAACTGTCCACCCCAAGTTTTGTGAAACAAATCAGTAACCTGTAAATCCCATGTATACACCACATAACTACATTTTGTTCACCATAAGGCGCTAACACTGGCTTAATTGACGCCGATAAGTTTTTTTTTTAACAATGTATTTTTTTTGAATAAAAGTATTGAATCTGAATCTGAATCGAGAGAAAAAAAAGAGAGAGAGAGAGAGAGAGAGAGAGATAGATTATTTGAGGATTAAGATGAAGGAGGGGTCACTGGAGGTCAGCCAAGGAGGTTGACATATGTCGCTTGATTCGGTATTTTGGTTAGAAAGAGTCTGGTGTACTCTTCCTGCGATCACTGTGAACCTTAGGGAGAGCCTTGTACAGTTTCCAGGGGACATACATACCAGGCTGTTAGCCCCTAAGAGGGTAGTCGAGACAAGGCACACATACACACACCTATACATCCATACACATACACTTCTCTCACTTAGCCCCTAGGCTCGTAGCGAGTACTTATATATATATTTTTTTCAATGAATAAACAATAATAATAAATCAATCAATTAAATAAATAAAGGTCTCTTCTGCCTTTTTCTTGAAATTTCTTTTTTTTAGTCACTTTTGACAAGAAAGAGAAAACAGGTATATACATACAGTATTCTAAATCCCCATGCCTCAGTAATAACACTACATTGAAATCAACATGTGCAGGTGTGTCCATGAAAACCTGCTTCCTATGGTGGGTTATTCCTGCGATGGGCCAGACTGGTGCCTTGTGTATGATTACATGTCCAACGGCAGCCTGCAGGACCGCCTCGCCTGCCTGGTGAGTAACCATGAATGCAAGGCTTATACTGGTTTGCAGTGGGGATCACTGATGGCTTGGCTTCACTCACCTCATTTGTATTATATTAGAATTAGTTGATATAATTTGGTGAATGTATTTCACATAATTGCACATAATAAGCATATTTCTTTTTAAGTTCTAACCTCATCTTTTGTCTCACACACACAAACACAAACTGAATCAATAATCGAAAAGGTTAGATACTTGAACCATGCAAAGAAAACTAGTTATACAAATAAAAAAGCATCAATGCTTGCCATGGCTTGAAAATAACATTTGAAACTTAACTCAACCAAAGTAGAAATGAGACAAGATGGTAAAAGCTCTTAAGCTGCAAGAATTTACAATGGATAACGCAGATAACTTTCAGTACTGAGGATTCCTTGATGCTTTTTTTATGCTAACAGACTTTAAGTTTCCTGTAAAGGCAAACTTTCCATTGGTATTAGAATATGTTAATAGAAAATATTTATTTGTCAGGATGAATTTTTCATTTGAAACTCAAATACTTTTACTTTTAATACCAAAATGTTCATGATGTGACAGTGAAATAGGATAGAAAAGTGTTGTGTTTGGTGACTGGAAACAGTGGTGTTTGTTCTCACACAGGGTGGGAGTTCCCCTCTTGGGAGAAGGATGAGAGTGGCCATTGGTGAGGGAGCAGCACGGGGCATTGTGTACTTACACACCCACCAAGATGGTCCACTTGTCCACCGTGACATCAAAAGTGCCAACATCTTGCTTGATGAACACTTTACACCCAAGGTTAGAGGACAGAACCATTAAGTTGTGCTGAGTCACTGGTCTTCATAGCAATTAGCTGTCTAAAATTCCTCTCAACCAGTATGATGCACAAGTCATGACTGAGTATTGTGCCATTTGCCTTGCACTTTAAGCCAACACGAACGATGAATCATGCACTTTAATAGTATGTCCTTCATGCTTGTGAATCAAAGACTTTTAGGTTATGTTCATTTAAGGGTATGACAGTGGATGTGGGATGAAACTATCTATCTATCTATATACCAGGCTGTTATCCCCCTAAAGGTGGACAAGGTGCGCGCGCACACACACACACACACACACACATACATATACACTCTTTTCACTTAGCCCCTTGAACCCCAGAGAAGAGAAGAACACCTCACCCAAACACTGTGTCAAATCAGCCACGCAAATGGGGATGAGGACGGGGCCAGTATCCAAAACAGGCTCCCAGAGTTTACCTTGCCACTTCATATTTAACTCATGCCCTTCCCGCACCTGATAAGATCCAAGGGTCACACCAGAAACGTGAGAACCTCCTCCAAGGGTTGTCAAGACTGCATCATTAATCATGCATTCACCACTGTTTTCCTTTAATTTCTATCACGCACAATCATCCTTTCCTGTTCCACTAACATTCCTCTTTTATTCAACAATATTTTTACACTGTCTATCCATCCCGTTCTTGGTCTCCCTCTGAATATCACCTCTCACATTAGATCCTACTATTACTACTCTTCACCAACCAGTCTTCCTCCATTCTCTCCATGTGTCCAAACCAGCTCAACACACACTGCTCTTTTCGATCAGCCAACTCTCTCGTAACACCAGTTCTCCTCATTTCTTTTGTATTGTATGATGAACTTTGTGAGTGAATGAGTGGCATGGCCTTATGACCACCTTGCCCAGGTTGGTGACTTTGGGCTTGTGCGGCTGGGTAGTGGAGGCACCCACACTGCCACCTTCATCAAGACCACCACAGTGTTTGGCACCTCGGCTTACATGGCTCCGGAGGCCTTCAGGGGAGACATCTCGGTCAAGATGGACACCTTCAGCTTTGGAATTGTAAGATATACGGAATTCAGTCTTTTCCTGTGTTTTTCAATGTTATATGACTTCATGGAACTAAGGTTTAAAGATAATTCTTTATTATTTATTATTATAGTTGTAGCTCCTGTGGGTCCCAAATTAACCACATATTTCAAGTTGAAATTTGCAGTTGCATTTAAGGGGAATAAATTTAATTTGTAACAATCCATCCAATCAAAAAAAAGTATCTTCTAGAGTAAAAACTCTTCAATACAGAGAGTGTTGTCAACATTGTAATGGCAGTTCATTTCATGATTGTGCATAATAATAATCATGAGGTCTGCAGGGGTTCTTGTATATGACTAAGTATTATTTCTCTCAACTTATAAAGGGTTGGTCACTGTAACCAAGCATCCCCTCCACTCTTCTAATGTCGATACCTTCCAAGGACTTTCCTATGAATATTCATTGACAAAAAACTATATAATCAGGTGTTCTAGTTTGTAAACAATAAAGCTTTGTTCAGGAATAATTTTTCACTAATAAATCTTTATAGCTACTACTTGAAATTCCACCAATTATTACCTTTTTTTTTACACTTTCAATTGAGGAACATTGTTGCTTTTGAACATCTGTTTTAATCGTGTATGATGTGAGTGCAGGCATCAGAGACTCTTGTCCCTGCCCTTACCCACTTCCCTAAACCAGTGGATGTAGCAGTGGCCTCGTAACACCCTAACACAACACCTTGCCACTGAGAGTAACTCCAAAACTTTTTATCCACGGCTAAGGCAGCCTTCTGGGACACTGCTCAGAGGTTTAAGTCACCCCTTATATTGTATTAAGGTTTGCCCCATTAATATGTAGGACATCAGGTGACTGCACCACAAAAGGGGTGATGGGCAATGGGATTGCCACACCCATATAATAATTAATTTTTTTGTAATAAATGCACATCTTAACTCCTTTTCCTGTATATGATGATACTGTAGTAGCTTTTGTTCAGTGTCCAACCGTTTCCCTTTCCTTTCCACCTAAGTTATTTATGACGTGGTCTTGTGAGAAGTGTTGTAAATTTTTCTCCTTACAGCTTAAATGAATGTGAGTGTCTTTTGCAGGTGCTGCTGGAGCTGCTGACTGGTTTGCCACCCTACCAAGAGGAGCGTGAAGGCTGTGACCTGGTAACTCTCTCTCTCTCCTTGTGTATTGCAGCAGCCAGGGTGTTAGAAATATAAAAAGAAGGAATAAGGATTAGAGAATTAACTAGTCCTTAATAGGCCTTTAAAATATAAGTTAAACAGGCCAAGATTCAAGTATGGATGAATCTTGAAGTAACGGTTGTTGAATACAAAATAAATTTCATTCAATCGTCAAATAAATAAATAAAACTACTAATAATTCAACTAAATGCAAATAATAACTATTTAATTAAGAATAAAACAAGTAAAGTAAACTTAAACTTAAAAGCAGTTAACGAGCGAAGCCTATGAAACCTTTTTAAAGATTCATAGATGGCGTTGGCGCCGGACTATATAAAGCCTTCGCCAAGTTCAATTCGCTCTCTACTCTCTCCACGTTAGTAACTCGCTCCGACCGGAGCTCCTACAATTTTTCACTGCCGAGTTACTAAAACTTCGGTCATCTTCAACACGACTCGTTTTGAAAGAAAAACGCCAGCAATTACAGCTAAGTGTAACACGTAAAACATTATTGTTTGCAATCTTTAGTATTTTCAGCCGCAACTGTTTGTTTTATGATGTTATATAGCTGTGAGAGGCAGCCGTCTTCCTGCTATACCTAAATCGCAGGTAAGAAAACATAGTGGTGTTGTTGTATTGACCTGGGTGATCACCATTTGTGACTGCAGTAAAAAGAAGAAGTTTAGGGCCACTGCACCCTAAATTTCCAATATTTTTCAAAACGAAAAACTTCTTGAAATTTATTTTATTCAGACGTGAAACTTAATTTTGTGTTCTAACAACCGCTTGAGTGTTATGAAGGTCCTAGTTTATGGACATAGCTATGTTAGGGATTTGTCAAGGCATGGGCCTTGGGGGCAGAAGCTGATTTTATCAGCAGGCGGCAGGGTGACTCCAATTTTTGAATTTAAAGCCTATCCTGGCAAAGATTTTGACTTTTTCCTGAATCATCCTGTCGAGGTTGATAAAATTAGCCAGGTCGACCCGGATGTGGTAGTTGTCGTGCTGGGAGGTAACTCGGTAGTTGAATCCCTCAGTAATAATCAAATTAAAGAAAAGGCTTTTGCCTTTTATCAGCACCTGAGATCAGTCCTCAAACCCGACTGCCTCGTGCTGTCTATGCAAATAGAACCACGATTTGTGGCTGTGGGAAATAGGCACGGCGTGCCTGAAGCCGCCGAATTTAACCGCCGGAGGCAGGTGCTGAATAATTTTGTGAATAAAACCTTGAAGAGAGAGGGACTCGTCAACCGAGTTATCCAGCTGGGCTCAGTAAATTATCTGAATCACCCTCAATACTTTAGAGATGGCGTGCACCTGAGGGGAATAGGATTGGCCCGGTATAAACAAGCAATCCTGGGAGGCTTGAAATACGCCCTCGACCACCTCCATTAACTACCGTCGTCCCTTAACTAGGCAAGTAGTCAATCCTCAGCTCCCGTGGCGTTATTCAGTTGAATAGCCAGTGGTGACAGGAGGGCTGACTAATTTTACATTTCTAAATCTTTGAGTCATTTTATATTAAATAACCATGCCCCCCCAAGGAAGATACACAATTAGGACAGGCCCCTCTGGAGATCATAAAGACTCTGAGGAGGAGCAGAAGGATATTTAGGAGGAAGATTACTCTCATCCTCAACCAGTTAAAGGATCTCGAACAGAAAGGGTCCTTGACCACCTCTTTAAGTGAAAATTTGAAAAAGAAAATACAAAAAGAATTGGCCGGTGTCAAGAATTTTGATGAAAGAATAAACAATATTATGGTTCAGAATGATTTTGAAAGT
Organism: Cancer borealis; assembly: GCA_036785275.1. Lineage (NCBI taxonomy): Eukaryota > Metazoa > Arthropoda > Malacostraca > Decapoda > Cancridae > Cancer > Cancer borealis. The sequence continues at coordinate 17,099 of JAXIVD010000258.1, read as the reverse complement.
AGGAATGAAGATTACTATTCATTGGAATTAGAGGATCAAATGAATTATGGTTTAAATATTGAAATTGAGTTAGACCAATATGTGGAATATAACCAGGATGTAGCTTCAGGATCAGGAAGTGCACGTAATGATGTATCTTCACAAGATTTGAAGAACCTTATGTCACAAATGACTGTTAGTGAAGGGAGGCCACCTCCATTGAATTGTGGCATATTTACAGGTAAAGAGAGAGACAAGTTTGCCTTTAATACATTTTTAAATCAGTTCAACAATGTCATTGGGTCAAGAAAACAATTAACTGATGCCACTAAACTAGCCTATTTAATTGGCTATCTGAGGGACTATGCTCTCTCAGTGGTAAGACATTTGTCCATTACCGATGCTAATTATGAGACAGCCCTTCAAATGCTTAAAAGGGAGTTTCTGGACAAAGAGTTTATTGTGGATGAAACTTATAAGAATATTTTAAAGGCCTTGCCTAGTTCTACCCTTGACCCTGAGTTTTCTAACATCAAAATTTATTTAAATGAAGTAAGAGCATATTTGTCAGAATTAAGGACACATGGTTTTGATTTACTCGAACTAGGAACAGCTGGCCACTCTCTCATCAGCCATATCATTTTTAATAAACTCCCAGCTGTCGTAAAAAGAGAGTTTATTCATGTATTAGATAAAAATTATCCTACCATAACAGAAATTTTAGATAGTTATCATAGAGTCATTACAACATTAAGCAAAACGTGTTCAGTTAGGCCTAAAACCTTTGATAAAGCCAGCAATAAACCTTTCTTTAATGATCACAAGCCTGCAAAAACTTACCGAGAAATGGAAGGGTCTAAGGGCACCCTACAAAATTTCAAGAACATCACCAACAAGTTCGCCTGTAAATTATGTGGAGGTCAAGGTCATTCGTTAGGACAGTGTAATAATTACACCAGCTATGAAGATAAGATAGCCAGATTAAGTGAACTGTCCTTGTGTACTAGATGTGCTGGATCTGGACACAATGAGACTATTTGTTTCGGAAAACAAGGCAAACTGAGATATGAATGTAGAATTTGCCATGTGAAAGAACACATAACTCCTTTATGTCCCACTCATAAAGGCAACAAATCCAATCCTCAAATAAAAACAAATATTAGTTAGCTCAACGAAGTTTAGATTCCTGTCATATGCTTCCAATCATGACGTTAACTTTAAAGAATGGTAAAATGATAAGGAAAGTTAGATGCCTTATAGACACTGGCAGTCAAAGATCTTATATCTCAGAAGCAGCTGCCCAAGACCTTTGCCCTGATGTAAATGAATTGTTTTCTTTAGACTGTGATGTATGCACCTACATTGGGGAAGAAACCAAAGTTTTTAAGCAAATGGGTACTGGCATAAGGCTGCCAGATCGCTTTGCATTTGTACCATTATTAGTTGATAAAACTTTAGATATTAAATTTTACGTCCCAGGGATGAATGTAGTCATTAGTAACTTTAAACAAAATAATATGAGGTTGCTAGATGAACATTTCTATGAGCCTACTAATCATGAACACATCCAAGTAGATATGTTGTTAGGTATAGACATTTTACAAAACATGACCAGTGTTCTGGCAGGAAATATTAGGTGGTACATGCTTAGTCATGCACAACAAAGTAGCACCCATAGGAAATGTATTCAATTTTCTAGAGCCGGTGCAAAGACAGTTAGTGATGCGTCTCCTGACCAAAAAGGATGAGACCCACTTGTGCAGTAAAACTAAGACCATGGTTAACGCCGTTATGGATCCTATAAAATCATATTTCAATCCACTAGAACATCTATTAGAGGATACTGAAGTAGATAATGGTCTAGAACACCTATTTAGTTTTGAATCAATGGGAATTAAAACCACGGAAGCAGATTTAGTGTCCCTAGAGTGAGCAAATAAAAAACTTTGAGGAGGGAATTTCATTCAGCAATGGGCATTATAATGTTAAGCTGCCATGGTACCCAGATAAAATAGAATCTGTGCCTTCTAATTATTTTGTTGCCCTAAAAGTTCTTGATAGAACTCTAGATCACTTAAAAAGAAAGGGTTTACTAGAAAAATATCAGTCAGTTTTTGACCAGCAGATAGCTGATGGAATAATAGAAGAAATTGAAGTAAAACCGGCTCAATACAATGAAAAAATTTGGATCCCTCATAGGCCTGTCATCAAAATAGAAGAACAGGTTACTACTAAAATCAGACCTGTTTTTAATTGTTCATTAAAAACTAACAAGGAGTTACCATCTCTGAATGAGGCTGCATACCCTGGAGTTGATCTTATGAATAACATTTTGCAATTGCTTTTTTATTTCCGTACCAACAAATTAGTTATGTTGAGTGACGTAAAACAGGCCTTTTTGATGATTAAATTAAAGATGGAAGACCAAGATAGGTTCTGCTTTTTTGGAAAAAAGGAAACAAATTAGTGATCTACAGATTTAAAACTATAGTTTTTGGCTTCACTTCGTCTCCTTTTATGCTACATTATGTGATGAAACATCATGCTAACTCATTTCCTGATGATAAATTGAGTAAAATACTGGCTAATAATTTTTATGTAGACAATTTGCTAGTGACAGGAAATGCAAGACTTGTATCAGCTGGCATATGAGAGAATGAAAGTAGGAGGATTTACATTAAGATCTTGGAACTCCAATTCAACTGAATTGAGAAGTCAGATGGCTGAAGATGGCAGACTAGTTGAACATACTAGCGAGGAAGAAAAGGTTCTAGGATATAGATATAATGTCCAGCAGGATTTCCTAAAAATTGCTCATTGTAAGATTGATCCTGAAGCTAACACCAAAAGGAAGATCCTTTCTCAAACATCAAAGTTATTTGATCCTTTAAATTTTGCTCTTCCAGTGACCATAAAAGGAAAATTATTAATGAGAAAAATATGGAAGTTAGAAAGAGGCTGGGATGATGTCCTGCCTGAAGAGATTTGTACAGAAATGAAAAAATTAAGTAGAGACTTAGAAATGTTGTCTGAGGTCACATTTCCTAGACAAGCTTTAAATGAACAAAATTCTTACGGCCTCCATATTTTTTGTGATAGTTCAGCTGAAGCATATGGGTTTGTTGCCTATGCTTTGGATGAAGAAGGTAGAAGTAGCTATCTGCATTCTAAATCAAAAGTAACTCCTCTAAATAAAAGGAATGAGCATAGTATTCCAACACTAGAGCTTATGGGTGTAATATTAGCCCTAAAATGCTTACCTACGATATTGGAGACTTACCAAAATATTCAAATTCAATTCATAAATGTTTGTGTGGATGCTCAGGTAGTGTTGAATTGGCTTTTGACAAAGGACACTAAAGTGAAATCAAAATTCTTGAAAAATAGAGTGTCAGAAGCTGAGGGTTTGAAGTCTGAATTAAGTAAAAGATTTAAAATGCCTGTAGCATACCACTACGTAAACACTGAACATAACCCTGCAGACTTAATAACCAAAGGGTTGACTTATAGTAAATATTTAGATAAGATAAAATTCTGGTTAGAAGGACCTCAGTGGCTTACTAATGATTACCAGCTGTGGCCTCAATACTCTCTGTTGAGCATAGCACCTTCCCAAAAGGACAAAATATGCACTGCTTGTACCTCGCAAACTCCTAAAATAAATACGGGTATAATAAATATAAATAAATACTCATCATTTGAGGGCTTGCTGAAGTGCACCACTTACCTGTTTAAATTCTTAAATAAAATAAAGGGATGTGATCCTAAAAAGAAGGCCTTAGAGTATTGGGTAAAGGTAGCTCAATCAGAATCTTACCTAGATTAATTAAATTTTTTGAATAACCCTAATAAAGAAAGTGAAAGGGACATTCCCCTTCTGGTATCTAACCTCAACTTATTTTTAGATGAAAGAGGCATTATAAGATCCAGAGGCAGAATAAGTAAGTGCCAATATTTTAAGTATGAAATACATCATCCTGTGTTACTCCCTAAAGAGCACAGGTTAACTACATTAATAATAAATGACTGTCATAAGAAAATGCAGCATTTAGGCATTGGTACAACACTAAATTATTTAAGGGAACAAGGGTACTGGATACCCAAGGGTAGAATGGCTGTGAAGCAGGCACTGAGCTCCTGCCATGTGTGTAAAAAGTATAATGCCTTAGCATTTAAGTATCCAAAATTTACAGATATGCCCAAGCATCAAATGAATCTAGTGAAACCTTTCCAGCATGTCGGGGTGGATTTTACTGGCCACTTTTGGGTCAAAGATGAGAATAGTGGACACTCGTTTAAGGTTTATGTCTTGATTTTTACATGCCTTAATATCAGAGCTGTCCATTTTGAATTATTACCCGATATGTCTACCAAAAATTTTCTGTTAGCCTTCCATAGATTTTGTAACCAGTACTCAATACCCCATTACTTGTATAGTGATAATGCCAAAGCCTTCCTAAAAGGTGGTAGTATCTTGGAAAATTCCCTTCAATCCAAAGAAGTTCAGGTAGAACTGGAGAAAATTAACATCAAACATGTGAAAATTCCCTTCTACTCAGCCTGGATAGGCTCGGCCTGGGAAAGATTAATAAGGGTACTGAAGACCTGCCTGTATAAAGTGGTAGGAAGAGCCAAGTTAACCTATTTAGAAATGTTAACTTCACTATCTAGCATCCAACTGGCCATTAATTCTAGACCTTTAACATACCGGTCCAGTTTGACAGCTTGGAGTTCATAACACCTAACTCTTTTTTGAAGCTGCATGGGAACCCATCTTTGGTACTGAGGGGCGATGAGGGAATATGGGTGGACGACCAAAGCCAACCCTCCTTAGCTAAAAGCTTAGAGGAACAAGAGCAAGTCCTAGAAAGTTTTAAAAAACAGTGGTACGAGAGTTACCTCCTAAGCTTGAGAGAATACAGTAGAAATCTGTATCAGTGCAATTGGGAAAATAAAATAAAAGTTGGGGATATCATAATAATAAGATCAATAAACAAACCCAGACCCTTTTGGTTGATGGGTAGGGTTTTGCAAATCATAAAAGGACTTGACGGCAGAATAAGAACAGTTCAAGTTAAACAAAGTAATGGTGCAGTAGAGTATCACTCAATATGTAATCTTTATCCGCTTGAACTCACCATAACTCACGCGGGTAAAGATTTTAACCATGATAAGGATGTCTCCCCTAGTGATTCTGCCCCTACCCAGTGCAGCAATGACGATGTCTGGGGGGCTAGGCCCAAAAGGAAGGCTACTGATAGGTTTCGCCGGATGCTTAGGGACTTAGAGTACCTGTAAAGAGTCTTTTCTCTTTTTTTTCTTCTTTTTTTTTGTTTTCTTCAAAATGCTACACCTACTATGGTGAGGATTTTTAATTTTAAATTGGGAATATTATATTTTTGTTTATTAGGATTAGCAAAAAAATGCTACACCTCCACTGAAGGTGAGGATAAGATGTATTCATGTTTCAGTTTAGGTTAGATAAAATGCAACACCTTTATATAAGGTGAGGAAATGGTAAGGGCATGTCTATTTGGATGAGATGCGCAGCGATCTCAACCACCCCGAGTTGCATTTCTTTCCTTTTTCTATTACTACACTAATCCCCATTTCTTATCTTTAAATAAAGTAAAAAAAAAAAAAAAAATCAGTCGTCTAAAGTTACCTAGGGATTGTGATTTGGGGAATTGCAATCTCCTCTGAGGAATGTGTTAGAAATATAAAAAGAAGGAATAAGGATTAGAGAATTAACTAGTCCTTAATAGGCCTTTAAAATATAAATTAAACAGGCCAAGATTCAAGTATGGATGAATCTTGAAGTAACGGTTGTTGAATACAAAATAAGTTTCATTCAATCATCAAATAAATAAATAAAACTACTAATAATTCAACTAAATGCAAATAATAACTATTTAATTAAGAATAAAACAAGTAAAGTAAACTTAAACTTGAAAGCAGTTAACGAGCGAAGCCTATGAAACCTTTTTAAAGATTCATAGATGGCGTTGGCGCCGGACTATATAAAGCCTTCGCCAAGTTCAATTCGCTCTCTACTCTCTCCACGTTAGTAATTCGATCCGACCAGAGCTCCTACAATTTTTCACTGCCGAGTTACTAAAACTTCGGTCATCTTCAACACGACTCGTTTTGAAAGAAAAACGCCAGCAATTACAGCTAAGTGTAACACGTAAAACATTCTAGCTAGGCATTATTGATTGCAATCTTTAGTATTTTCAGCCGTAACTGTTTGTTTTATGATGTTATATAGCTGTGAGAGGCAGCCGTCTTCCTGCTATACCTAAATCGCAGGTAAGAAAACAGTGGTGTTGTTGTATTGACCTGGGTGATCACCATATGTGACTGCGGTAAAAAGAAGAAGTTTAGGGCCACTGCACCCTAAATTTCCAATAAGGGCTCACTCACCTCAGTCATACCCTAGAGCCTAGATAAAGCACAAAACATAACAAATTACAATGTTAAACACATTAATGCATAATGGAGGCTTTTCCTTTCCTTGTGAGACTTCTCTTATTATCTTTGAAACAGTTTTGCATTAGGTTAAAAACTTAGAATGATTATTTCGAGATACAATCTCTTTATACATATTGCTTGTTTGCCAAATACTAGTTTACATAATCCTGAATAAGCAAATCAGATTCTGTATAATGTGCAGTTTTTATGTATTATTTTATATTTCTTTTTATTTTCTTTCTTTGAGATGGCTGGTTATTCCTGGTGGCAGTTTTCCATGAGACGTCAGGGTTTATAGATTATAATAAAAAGCTGTACATTTGAGCAGTGGAGAGAAATGTTCCACATTGTGATATGTTGTTGTCTTGTGTTGCAGCTATCGTACGTTCAAGAGAGTGAGGCTGAACCTGCAGATCTGTTGGATGAGAAGGCTGGCCAGTGGGACATTGATGTGGCTACCCAGCTGTTTAATCTGGCTGATCTGTGTACCGAGGCCAAGAAAAGGCGGCCAACAATGGTGCAGACCCTTCACAATTATCAGAACATTGTCAACTCTATTAGCTGACTTTCACTTTACAAAATACGGGTTTTTGGTACATCATGAATCCAACAAGGATTGTTGTATCGTAGGAAATATGCATTCATTGATAGTTGATGATATATGGTCTAATTTACTAATAAGTCCCCTTCACACTTACTTATATTTATTATTAGACCAAAAAGCAACAAACTGATTTACCAAACTACGTTGGTTGTTAGTCAAGAACTGTTTTATCTTGAAATGTTCTGTGCAACACATACAGGGGCATCGGTTTATAAGATGGCACTCAGGGCTAAGAAAAGGAATATTCCTAGAAAATTTTATAGTTTTCCCTGACTCATGAATGAGTACGCATTGTAGATAATATGCAGTATAATATGAAAAAAAAATAGAGAAGGTAAAGTAAAACATCCAGTCAAAACTTGTGATGTGAGTAACTTTAGTATATTTATCAAATGGACAATCAGATTGTTGCATGAAGATTAATTACCGTAAATAAGGGAATTTACCTTCAGCAGTTAAATATTTGCTTTAAAATATCTTCAATGAAGGGGGATTCTGCCCTCATAGCCTTCGCTCCATGCATCTACCAGGAGATTACTTAAGAGGCCTTAATATGTCTTCCATTGATATCAATATATGTAGGTATTTTATTGGTCATTCCAATTTTGTAGATGTGTCATTTCCATATATGGGTATTGTAATCTCCCTTTACCTGACTAAACTAGGAGATTCATTCTGTGAAAGCTGCATGGCATTTGCCTTGTTGCACCTTGAAAAGTATAGCTGGAGTGGGTTTTGAATATGGTGTGTAACTCCTTTGAATGGTACCCATTATTGCTACATTCTAGGTATGTGATCTGTATCATATTGTGAGATGTAGCAACTCCACCAAGGTTTTTAGTGACTGTGATAAGATGCATTCGACCAACAACATGCTGGTCGAGAGGAGAATGCTTTAGCACTGTGGAAGTAGAATGAGTTGAACCAACTCTAATCTGGGTTACCCATCCTCGTTTTCCTGCACTTTTTTTTTCTTCAAGGTAGGCCTGTATGGCATACATTGATTTTGATTATTTTATTCATTATATTCTTATAAGTGTTCACTTTTATGCTGAGTCACAGTGCTTCATTGGAGTGCATTTAGTAATATTCAATACTCTTGTACAGATAATCATTTGTATGTATACTCCAATGTATACAATGTATACAATGTATACAATGTAGAATAATGAAATCATATTTATAAGTATATTTTACAAGTTTATATGCAAGTTTTTTTTCTTCAAGTCAGAACATTTAATAAAATTTAAGTGATAATTAACAATGACATTTCTTGAATACCATATATATTTTAGGTACCATATAGACCATTTATAAGTTATAATCGAGTCAATTTGAGGGTGTGTAACTATAAGTGTGGTCCTCTTGATGAGTTTGGTTCTGTCACTTCTGCCATCATATTCATCTTACAAATCATATAACAGTACAGTGGGCTCTCAGATTTTGTAATCTTTTATTCTAATAATTTTCTTTTGACAAAATATAAACATCTACACAATTACAACTTTCGAACAAAACAACTGAAATCTTGATATGTTTGAATGGCTGTGATTTTTGCTTATTGGAAAGAAAATGTTTGTTGAATATGACTTTTTCATACTTAACTTAGTGAGTTGGATTATGACAATGTACCACCTTGAAGCCTGGTAAATGATTTGATGAATCCAGCCACTGGAAGATTGAAGTTACTACTGTAGTTAGCCTTTCAAGTGTCTCATGTCTATATAGAACAGTTCACATGCTACGTAGCTTAGCTGGCTAACCACTATTCTTTGTTAGTAATCTGATAGCCATGTTATCCACTTTTGTGTTATTTGTAAGATAAATAAGGCAGGTTTGATTTAATATGAGTCTGGAATGTAGGAACATAGCGGCGCACTAACTTATCGAGACGACCAGATTTATTGTAATGATGGCACTCAGTCACTGGAGACTGAGTGAAGGGGATTTTTCGGTGTGCAGGGCAATGAAACAAGGTTATATTTGTACATGTAATATTCTATATGTTCACGAATGTTATCACTCTATAATCCACATGAATATAGATTTGACTTTTATTGCAGGTTAAACTGAATAAATACTGACATGTGTGGGCGTGTTCTGGGCGGCGGGCGGCGCGGGCGGGACAGCGGGTCGGTGCCGGGTGGCCCGGGCGGTCCACCTGGCCGCGGGTCTCCCGGCAGCGACGGCTGGGTGAGCCGCACGCGCCGGCCGCTGCACCACAAGCCACAGCGACACAACAACACGCGATTGTCGACGGCCCCGCGCGCCACCCAATTGTTCGATGAACAACTGAGCCCCGGGTGGCGCGTGGGGTGGCCCGGCCCGCACCCCCGCTGGCGCTGTGCTGCTAGAGCGGGCGGCGCGGGCCCAGGGCCAGGGGGGCCACCACGAGTGCGGCCCGGGCCAGGAGGCGCGGCCCGCAGATGCGTGTGGGCGGGACGGCCGCCTGGCGGATATGCGGTGGACCCTGGCTGGATATGACGACTCTCGGCAGTGCCAGCCACAGTAGCGGCAGGAGCAGCAGTCCGGACCCCGCAGTGCGGAGGCTGGTCAGCTGGTTAGCCGACTGAGTGGCAGCTGCCACCTTCACATCACACACTCACACGACACTCGCCCAGCGTGAGGGAAGCAGGAGCCGGCCGCCACGCTGGCCAGTCCTGGGTGTTGGTGGCGATGCGTTCATGACCAGAAGTCACGGCCACATCGCCACCACCCTCACACCTCACGCTCACTCATCACTCACACTCCCCAACCACCTGACCGTCTGTTTGTCTGTCTGTGTGTCTCACAGCACACACACCACAAACTATACGAGACGACACACAACGTGGAAGAACTACAGCAACACCGCGCCCATACACCGCCAAGCGCGGAGGTGGTAACACTGTAGAGGGACCACTGAGGAGAAGGTGGCAACACTGTAGAGGGACCACTGGTCAAGTGGTAACATTATGAGGAGTACTGGATATGGCAACATGTAGAGGGAGCATTGGGGAAGTGGCACCATAATAGGTAAACCACCAGGAAAATATGGCAACACCGGTAAGGTTACTTAGGGAGGGGAATTGAAAACGCTGTACTGGTTCACTGCTGAAGATCTGGTAACACTGTAAGGGAGCACTGTAGTGGCAACAATTTACAAGGATCATGGAAGAAGTGTGTGAACACTGTTGGGAGTCACAAGGGATGGGAGCACTATAGGAACCACAGGGAGTGGCACACTATAGATGGCCACTGGTACCGCCGTGGCGGGACCACCAATATGTGGCATGCTAAGGGAGCCACTGAGGCGTGATAGCACTGTAAAGGGTCCACTAAGGAAGTAATATAATATGGTAGAGGCCACGAAGGGTGACGCTCCGGAGGACATGACTGAAGTGGCTCTACTGTGGAGGAGCCATCGAGATGTGGCGCCAGTGTGCAGGGACCACTGGGGAGGTGGCATAGCCGCTTATAGGGACCACTAAGGTGTGGCAACACTGTAGAAGGGACCACTAAGATGATGGCAACACTAGAAACCACTCAGAAAAAAAATATGGCAACACCATCAAAGTGCCAAAGAGCACAGTGATCACTTATGGAAGAAAAAAGAAACACATCGACTGTGTCTACGTCACAGGGGACAGCGGGGGCAACACCTAGGGGAGGGAGGCACGAGGGTTGCAACACCTAATAACAGCCACTGGAGTCGCCCATGTATAATATTGGGCTTCAAGGGGTCGGGACAAGGGAGGGAACATACATCAGATACCACTGAAAAAGGAATCATAGGCGGGGAAGGGCGGGTTTTACACGAAATGAGCGAGTAGGTTATCTTTCAAGGGGACGCGCTGAGGGAGGGAAGAATACACAATACACCAGCACTTCCTCCTGGAGGAGGAAGTGCTTCGTGTCAAGATCCATTAACTGGGTTGACACAATAGAGCTTTCTTGGATTCTCTCTGCGTTCAAGATTTCATCCACAAGACACAGAGATCCATTGAAAGCCAGTCTAGAAGTCCCAGGTAGTTACAGGCTCCTCGGGATATAAAGAGAAGTTACCCAGCCATTATGGGGCACCTGTTTTCTTCTGGAGCCATTAGAATGTCATCTAAATGATTGGAAAGTGATGGTCATTAAGACACCACTGGGTAAGTCCTTAGGCTGAAGAAGCGCTTACTGTTCTTCAAAGTTCATGTAACACTGAGAATGACGGGAAGGAGTCCGTATTATTTCTCTTTGAATGTAGTTGTTGGTGTTTTAGTCTGAAATCTGTGACAGCTGTTGGTTAATGTTTGTGACAATATTCTTATCCAACAAGTCACTACACGGTGCTACACACGGTCATGACCTTCAGTAACCTGACTAAATGCACGTCACCAGTCTTTCTCGAAAGTGACTCGCCTTAAGAACCACCACGGCTTTGTGCATAAGGTAGGTAAAGCAAAGGAAGAAACTCAGAAATGAATTTCCTTATAAATGATATTGTACATGGCAGACATAAAAATAGTGTAATGGAGGTGTGGTGCAAATCTTGTGGACAAACACAGCACGTTTGGGTGAAATCTTTGGGAAAGTGGAAAAACTTCAGGAGTCACGCATCAAACTTACCGAGGAAGAAGTGACTGTCAATACACATTGCAATTAAGACGTTCAATTAACAAACTCTTCAAACAAACAAAAGCTGGCGTCAGTGACAGCTCCGCACCTCCTTCACGAAACTCAACAAAACTAAGGAAAGCTTCACTTGATAGTCATCAAAGTCCGGTTATCGCATGAAAATGTTTTACGGCACTAGAAGCATAATGAATACCAAAAAATAATCATAACATTCTGATGCTTACTTCGTTGTAGTTATTGTCCCACATGAATGGTTCTCGAGTCATCTACGTGCTGCTGTAGTAAAAAGCTCGCTGACCTCGGGGAACACCACAGTACTGGCAGGACGATGCAGGAGACGACACACACAAAGATAAAACTGAAGACACGTTCTATAAAACCAGTCTTATGAAATGTCAACTTCACAACCGTACGATCCTCTGGGGCTGCCTACATGCACCATCTGATCTTTACGCGCTGTCCACAACTTGTAGAGTTGAATCACGTAAATTCTCAATCACAATATTATGTATCAACTGGAGTGCCTCTGGATCTCAATTAGTTTTATTTATTGACGCAGTTACCATAAAATAGGCCACCCCAAAATAGGATCTGATTCACCTCAGCATTCGTCGAGATCACGTTACCTTTGTGAGCAGGTGTGAAGAGGTGACAACTTTGTGCCATCGACATGACTCCCGAAAGAGGCTGACAGTACACATACCTTCCTGACATGAGGCTGAACGAGGCTTTTAAAATATCTCTGATGTCTGTAATTAATTAAACTTGTGCGCAATCTCCAGAACTCTAGGTGGCCGTTCAAAAACAATGTGGCTTAGTATTACTGGTAACACTACGTCAACACCCAGACGTCGGCAGCCCACCATGTTCACGAGTATGGTGTTGTCACTTGTCATCACCATTAATAAACAACAGAGGACGCGGGGATAAAAAGAGATCGTGTTCACACAAAATACTAAATACAGTAAACCAAAATAAATACTGTATAGGTATCATAGTAACTTATCTAATTGGTGAAACACTTACTAATTAAATAAACAAATGAAAGAACTTGGCCAAAGATACACATACAATCCTATAAATACGATACCGTATAAAGTAGAATGGCTATCATAAATGTGTACAGCTCTTACGTAACAGACTATCAGGTAACGAAACATTGCATGATTACGGGCTATCCTGACACTTGTATAAATTGATCCATGATAAAAAATAATAACTACACATTTCGTAATGAAATAAAGTCAACAAAACTCGTCAGTTAACCTATGGAACGACACTTGAGGTATTGAAATCTTTGTCATTAAACTCTAAATATATATATATATATATATATATATATATATATATATATATATATATATATATATATATATATATATATATATATATATATATATATATATATATATATATATATATATATATATATATATATATATATATATATATGTAAGAAATAAGGAACATTTACATCCTCTATATACAAAATGCAACAGAACAACGTGTGGTTTTGGCTGTGGTGCCGACAAGTGCAGGATGGAGCGAGCGACCCAAAAAGTAGGTACATCAAGGCGAGTAATGCTGACGATGTCAACCAACATTTCTTTGGCACTTTGAAAACCGTTTGGGCTTTGAAACTCTAGACTCGGGAAAGAATCTGCTCGAGAGCTTCCGAAATGGTGTCCGAGTCAGCCTTTTCTCCGTCTCACTTCCTGGAGCCAATCACCTGCAGCTCATTCACTCACCCAACACCTGCTACTGGTGTTCCTTGCCTCTGTCCAGCACTGCGGGCTGCTGCACGTCGTCTGTTTTGTGTTCTTCTTTGTGGGAAGTGAGGTGTTCACTTTCTGAGATAACTTAGAACGCTTTAAGGACGAGGGAGCAAAGGGAACACGTGCTAAAAACGGGTGACGAAACGAACATATTAATGATAATAATAATAATAATAATAATAATAGTAATAATAGTTGGCCACTGGGACGTGCTTGCTTCTTGTATCCCAACAGTCACGTGCGTCGTGGCAAATTTCTTCAACAATGGTCCTTTTTAACCGTGAAAGCTCTTCGTCAGTCACCCGGCCCCGCCTGGCGTCTCCTGACGGGGGAATGGGAAGGGAAAGGGGAAGGGGAGTAGGATGGGTAGGAAAGATGACAACTCCCACAAGCTCGTGAGCCAACCTGGTCGAGCGCCGGACAAGAGGAATGGACTGGGGAGGGAAGATGGATGAGGTATAGGAGATAGGAGTGAAGGAGGAAGGAGGGGACCTGCTAGATATATAATAAGTCACCCCTCCTGCACCTCCACTCGCTTGGAATGTCTCGACTTGTGACTGGGTGACTGACCGATTGACTGACTGACTGACCAAGTGTGTTTCCCATTCACCTCAGGCAGCCAGTCTTGTGTAGCCGCACCCTGCATTCTAGCGGTAAACTAGTCTTGAGAATGGTTGTTTACTGTAGTAGTAGTAGTTGTTGTTGTTATTGTTAGATGTTGGTTGATGGTGGTGCAGCTGCGGGCGGTGACTGTCCCTGCTGCTGGGATGGGAAGGGGATAGGAGAAGGTGGAGGAAGAGGATGTAAGGATCAGAGGAGAAGAGGAGGAGGGTGTGAATAAGGAAGTCAAGGAATTATTAGGAAATGTTGAGGAGGAGGAGGAGGAGGAGGAGGAGGGAGGCAACGCTGAGGAAGGTATTAGAAGTGTAATTGGGTAGTGATGAGGTTGTGAGGTGTTTGAGAGAAGCATCTTGGAGGAGGCGGGCTGGAATGGGGAGGGAGAGGTGATAATGTGTACGTAATATGGGGAGGGTGTGTGGCGTGAGGAGGGGAGAATGCACTGATAGGGAATGAGGGTTAAGTGGGCGTGGGATGAATATGTAGAGGGAACTGAGGTGGTGGAGGCACTGTATGGGACTATATGGAACGTGGGTGCGAGGTGTGGAAGGTTAGAAGGCATTGTTCTTGGGTGGGTGGATTGGTGGGGTTGGTGGGGATGTGTCGCACTAGAGAGGGTGTGAGGAAGCCGGGTCTGGCCGTACCTCCAGTCGGGGCACCTCACCCCCGGCCATCGACGGCTCAGTGTTGCGTCTCTTCAGCTTCGATTTGGATGTCTTCTTCAGCATGGTAGCCTGTGAAGAGCGGCAGGCGAGAGGAAGGTGAATGAGACAGTGAGTGAGGGAAACGGTGGAGGGGACAGGTAGAATGAGAGAGTGAGTGAATAATAAATAAAGAGGCTACGGGAGCGTATAGGAAAGGGTGTGAGAGGGGGAAAGAGAGGGAGGAAAGGGTGCGTAGAGATCGGAAGAGCCAGAGAGAGGGGGGCGTGTGAGTGCGGCGAAGAGCGAGAAAAGTTGTACGAAAGCTACGGGGATGTGCAATAAATGCCTTGTGAACGGCAGATAAAGTGGCTGAGAGGAAAACACGAGGAGAAAGAGCAAGAGGTATAGGACGAGGAGGAGGGTGTGGCGGTAGGTAAATATATATGATAAACTTTTCGGTTGTATACTGACAAAGGTGTGAGACTGACGTGACATCAAGCAGAAAGAGGAGGAGGAGGACGATGAGGAAGCGAGCATTGGGAGGTGTGGAAGGCTTGTTGAAGGAAAGCATTAAAGAAGAAAGGAAGAAAGAAAGGAAGATCAAGATATGAATAGATAATAATGCGGAGGAGGAAGGGGAAGAAGAGGAAGAGGAAGAGGAGGAGGAGGAGGAGGAGGAGGAGGAGGAGGAAAGGAGGAGGAGGAGGAAAGGAGGAAACATTTCTCCACTCAGAAAACGAACAAGAAATAAGCAAAGTATACACACACACACACACACACACACACACACACACACACACACACACACACACACACACACACACACACACACACACACACACACACACACACCCTCGGAAACAAATCGCAGTCACAGAAAACAGAAGACGAGAAAGTCGTTAAATATGATACAAAAAGAAACAGCAACAGCAATAATATTAATAATAATAATAATAATAATAATAATAATAATAATAATAATAATAATAATAATAACAACAACAATAGCACTCGAGATAGAGTGAGACGAAAGACCGGACGGGTTTGCTAGTTTTTGTTATCCTCGCCCGAGAATAAGATTAAACGATAGAGAGAGGGGACACGAGGGGAAAGGCGCGACAGAGAGAGAGAGAGAGAGAGAGAGAGAGAGAGAGAGAGAGAGAGAGAGAGAGAGAGAGAGAGAGAGAGAGAGAGAGAGAGAGAGAGAGAGAGAGAGAGAGAGAGAGAGAGAGAGAGAGAGAGAGAGAGATTATTACAACATTCACAGAGATAAGAAAAACAAGACATAAAGTTAGCAAAGGGTGGCGAGCAAGGTAGCTTAGAGTAAGGAAGGGCAAGCGTTAGTTAGGTAAGGCTGCTGGGTATACAGTTACCGAGGCGCTGGGTGCAGGTGAGGGGGGCGGGGGACGCACAGGGTGGAGGCCGAGGTGGTAGGACTAAGGTAATGTAAAGGAAAACAAGGGAAGGTGAGAGGATTAAGAGGTTTCATAAAGGTAAAGAAGGAGGAAAGGATAGGAATACGATAGTGCAAGGCTGGAAATAGGTCATAGCAAGGGAGGTGAATGTTTGAATGATAGAACGTTAAGGATGAAAGGTTTTGATGCAGATTATAGGATTAAGGGTGAAATGTATGGGTTAGGACATATTTAGGGAAAGATTTGGGAAATAATTAAGAAAGGGTAGTTTAGGTTAATGAAGAACTGGGTTCTGTAGGGTGTAGAAACGCGGCTGAGACATCCTTTAGTGCGGGCTGACAGAAGGTAAGGTGATGGGTAAGGATCTGTGGGGTAAGAGGAAGTTTTAAGAGAGAAAGTATTGATGGCAAACAATGGATAAGGATCGAGAGGATAATACTAAGAATTTAGAAAGAATTTTAATACAACAGAATTTGATGTCAGGAGTTAAGAAGTAGGATGGTAATAGCATGATTTGGGAAGAGGCCAGAATTTTAGAGGGCAGGGATTTATGGGTAGGAGTTAAGGACGGGAGTTTTGGAGAAGGATTTTAGGGATTGTGTTTGTGGGTGAGGGGCAGGGGCAGGGGTTGGTCTAGGGCTCGGCGGGGTCCCTGTCACCATTGGGTGCCTGAAGAGAAGACTCGGTGTTGCGTCGTTTGATCTTACTCTTCTTAAGCATTGTGGCCTACGAGGAACAGACAGACACGCGTCAGACCCAGACCTACACACACACACACACACACACACACACACACACACACACACACACACACACATACACACCCACACCCACACACGCACACGCACACACACACACACACACACACTTTTTAAGCATTGTGGTCTACGAGGAACAGACGGACACGCGTCAGACCCAGACCTATGCACACACACACACAGACACACACACACACACACACACACACACACACACACACACACACACCTAC